>CAKALG010041417.1:0-20968 GCA_916700815.1 Helicolenus hilgendorfi | reverse complement strand
ATTTTCATTCACATATCTTGAGGTCAGAGGTCAAGGGACCCCTTTGAAAATGGCCATGCCAGTTTTTCCTTGCCAAAATTTAGTGTAAGTTTGGGGCGTTATTTAACCTCCTTCACAACAAGCTAGTAAGACATGGTTGGTACCAATGGATTTCTTAGGTTTTCCAGTTTCATATGATGCCAGTATGAGCCGGCTATAACAACAATTGCATGTTGCGTTACAGAAATGAATAACAAATTTCTGGCTAAGTGGATTAGGAAATACAGCTGCACCTTGAGAAACCATTTTACTCCTATCTGCTTGTCCATAATGATTTAAGATCATAACATTTGATCTCAATGGCTCTTAGGTTCAGATCTTCAGGTGTGCATGTCCAAGAACCTGACCTGCTGCACCAAAAAGATGGAGGAGAAGTACCAGGTTGCGGCCCGGAGAGACATCCAGAACCTCCTCCAGACTTCCAGCTCCAGCCTCAAGTTCCTCATCTCACGCAATGTGGCTGCTTTTCAAGGTAAGAGTTAACCGGTGTGTGTGTGTGTGTTTAGTCATCACTGTTGTTAAGGTTAAACTTCATAGACGCGTGCTGAGATGAGAGCACTACGTGGATAATTGTATGCGTGTAGATGGTTGTGTGTGTTTCTGTGTTTAGGAGTTGGGGTTTGTGTGGGTGTTGTAAAAACAGTGGATGAGTCAGTGTGTGTGTGTGTGCAGTGAGGCTCCACTTCAGAGCAAACAGAGGAGGGTCTGTCCTCCTTCCAGATCTACCGCTACACTCTGATCTGGAGATTAGATAGGTTGGCTGTTCCTGTAGGAGACTCAGGAGGCCGTCTGTAAGGGTGAATGTCTGTCAGGGATATATGTACTGGGGGTTTTTACTAATAGCTTCTCTTCCTGTGCAAGGTGTCCTGCTATACCTGATAAGAAAACCAAATCCTCATATTTAGAGCACTGGAACGCAGTCATTATAAACAGGCCGCCATCCATCCCCACATTTGTTTTCAACCTCTTTCTGTCATTGTTTCCCATTCCTCTCCATCCTTTCATTCGGCAACGACCGACAGTTAACGTGCAGGCAACAACTTGCCTCCGTCTGTGTGCTCTCCCTGCACAGTGTGGGATGTTTCCCCCTCTCTAACTGATGGCTGTCATATGACGACTGAAATGAGTGGGCAACAAATACAGAGCTTTATGACTTGAATGTACAGCCTCAGACATATCATTAAGCCAATTCTCTTTAACGATGTCTCTCAGTTTAAGGACGTGCTGTTCTCCTCCTCCTAAACTCAAATGATTTATAGGAGAGTCTCAGCGTGATCACAGGGTTTTAGTTGAGGTTTGCAGGGGCAATGCCCTGTTTGTGTCGTCTGATGTTTGATGTGTCTACTCAGGCTCTGAAGGTGAACTAAAATACTTTTGAGTGTGATAACATATGATGTTTATGAAGCATGCCACCTTTTTAAATTACTGTTAACTAAAAAAAAAAAGTTGCAAATACCGTTATGAAAGTTGTTGGAGGGCGTGACGATTCACTCAGCTCATGATACGATACACGATATTGGGTTCACAATCTCGATACGATTCAATATTGTAACAATAATTTTAACAAAACTTGAATGATGAAAATATATGCTTAGCTCCACCCTCTGGTATCACTTCTGGTTGCAAAAAAACAAGATGGTGAGGGCCAAAATGCCAAACTCAAGGTTTCAAAACGTCAGTCCACAAACCAATGGGTGACGTCACTGTGATTACGTCCACTTCTTACATACAGTCCTCAATGGAGGATTATGGCACAGAAGAGTAAGCTAAATCATGCTTTGGTTATAAAGACAATACTTGTTGATCAACTTATTGTTGGTCTTAGTATTTTCATTTAAAGTTAAAGTTCTCGTTCCTTAAAGTTTCTTTAAGTTCTCATAACAGTCTAAGAGCAGGCGGTTTGTTTGCCCAGGTCAACCCAAAAAAAGGCTGCAGGAGCTGGTAGCCTTTTCAAAATACTCACAAAATGAGCAGCACTCACATGGTTTCATCTGTGGAATGGCAGCCAGTGTGCTCTCCTGCCAAACCAAACAGAGTTCCCTGTCAACATCGGCCCTCATCAGTCAACAAACATTGGCGGCTGCTTCCAACATCCAGGCTGCGTAATACAAGTGGCAACAGACGCTCGGCAATTTAAGTCTCATACTGGAGTCACAGCAGCAGTGTGACGGCTCTGTTACATTTATTACGTTTTATGTCGTGTTGCTGTGGTGTTTTTGTGATATATCTAATCGTAGTCCAAACTAGGACTGCAACTATTATTTTCATTGACTAATCTGATGGTTATGTTCTTGATTTCTTGAACAATTGTTGATTTCTAAAACTTCAGAAAATAGTGAAAAATGCTCTTCACAATTTCCCAAAGTTGACATATTCACATTGCTTGTTTAGTCCAACCAACAGTCTTAAACTGCCCCAGAAAACAGCAAATACTGACATTTGAGGAGCTGGCGTTCAATGTTATGTTTAAAGCCCCAGACACACCAAGCCAACATCAAAGAACTAGCGTTGATGAAGGCCGACGTCGCCACGTTGAGAGCCACTGAGAGGCAATAGAAATGGCCCCAATCCGGTATTTAGCACCTTTTAAAGTAGTTCAGACTTCATGACTCTCATAAATCAATGGGTCACATGAGGTTTGCACGGGTTACCATGGTTACCTGTCTCCAACCGATAAGGACGCTCTCAGGAAGTGACATGGTAATGATTTAGGGTGCAGTGATCGTGTGTATCCATGGGGTCTAATGTCGAGTGCATTTCCTTCCTCAACATTTGCAAAGCCGTTTTTTAATATTTCAAATTCTGCGTTGTTTACATCCATATTTGCTTGCTAGCAGTCTTTTTCTTCGCTGAATTCGTTGGCGCACTACTTCGTTTGTTGGCACGTTACCGCCACCAGCTGTTGATTGTTGTATCCAAACATATCTTCCCTTGAAAGTTATGGGTTAAATCACATATATAGTTAATCATTATGACATAGCTGGTAAAATTTGGTTCGTATTTATTATAACTTTGATGAAATTACACATGAAAAATATGTGTACTAACAAACTGAACGATTCTTCTACGCCTGTTCAATATTGTTTGTCTTTCTATAGAAGTAAATCTGTGCTGGTGAAAGCTGATGCTTGTTCAAATGTTGGTGCAGACTTTTTGACTCAGTCTATCTGTTTACACACACACACACACAGATACACACACACAGAGATACACACACACACACACGCACACACACGCACACACACACACACACACACACACACACACACACACACACACACACACACACAGCCGGAGAGCGGGAGCCACCCACGTGGCATTGTTCTATTTGGCCGTAGAGGTTTTAAGAGCCTTTGTCACATGGAGAAAACTCACTGTGGCACCATATGTATGGGAAGCACGGAGGGACAGAAATGTCTGGCAGGTTCTTAGATCTTAACAGAGTGGGGAAAAAAGAGCTGTTTTGCTGTTCATGTGCAGACATAAAAGAAACACAAGTCAAGCATTTAATCCTTCTTTCCTAACCAGGGAGTGTTCAATGATGCTGAATTAATTTGAGTGAATTGTTTGTTATTCATCTTGTGTGACAGTGAGTTTTGTTTTGGGTGCTTTCAGATTATAATGGGAGTGGAAACGGGCCAACAACTTTACGGATCGTTTTGAAATTGAAATTAAATTTTGCGTTGAATGGCTGCCCTCAGTTGTGTTACTGTTCTGCTTCATCATAAACACTTTTGTGGAATAGAGGAAGAAATATTTCTCTCTTTAACAAGTCCCTTAGTTTCAGAGAACAAACCAGTGTATAATGCATAACAACCACAGACAGGAAGACAGACGAGTTAAAAGGGGGGGCAGGCTAATGCGGTCATTTGTTTTGTGCAAAGCCTTCAATTAGATATCTTTATATGATGCAGCTGAAGGGAGAGGAGTGATGAACAAATTAGAGGAATGTAGATGGATAACAGTCTGAAACACTCAGGAGACATTGAGAAATAACACGAACCAATAAAACACTATTTAAAATGTTTTTTCCCCCGGGGACTTGATGTTTTTCCTGCTTGTAATGGGCCACAGTTATACAAAAATCTTCAAGGGCATGTAAAAAGCACTCAATACTTTAACATAATGAGTAATAAAGCGAAAACAAGAGCTTGAGATGTTAATTATGAGTAGAGCTTCAAAGCACAGCTCGTCCCGCAGTAATGGCTCATTACATTTTTCTCTTTTCTTCAGAGGAATGCGCCTCAACATTTGAATATATTGTCCTTAAATGAACCTGACCGCTGCCTTTCAAGTCATTTCACAGCCAAAAAGATAGCTGGGCAACTGGGGTGGAAAAAAAATAGAAAGAATAAAGACGAAGTTGATGCCATACTGTCGAGCTGACGGCCTTTGAGCTTTCCAGCACATCAGTTTTTTTCTCCCGTCTTGCTGCTGGTCTGTCAGTAAGTCTCTCAGGACTGCATGTTTTCATTCACCGGTTGTGAGGTTGCTGCACGTCGTCCACACAATGCACAAATATGCAGCCTGCTGAGCAGGGCTCAGGGGAGATCTTTTTTCGCCCTGTGCAGGTTTGTCTTACATCCATGGCAACCAACCTGTGCAATCCCAGCGCCCCGTGGGGCATGAGTCAATAAAGCTGGGAAACAGAACCCACTATGAATCAGCTGTTGAGATGCCTGAGAGACTGTCTGAGGAGGGGCGCGCGAGTCATAGGTCTAACGGTCTAAGTTCACCACATCAAAGGAAGGCCCTCCTTTAGGACAAGCTTTGATTCCAGGAGCTATTAAAGAAGTGTATGTCCTTGTGTTGACCGCATTATGTGTTGTCATCCTGATGCATTTTGTTATAACTAGCTGGTGTGGCACTTGGTCATCACGGTCCAGCTGAACCTGAATTCAGTAACAACTTTGAAAACATACATCCCTGCACACATTCAGTATGATAAAACGTAAATGGTTTTACATTTGCTTGTGAGACTACATCACATATAAGTAATGTACAATCCTAAAAAATATAACCTAGTAGTTTTGAACATTTTGGCTTGTGACCCCTTAAAGGACCAGTGCGTAACATTTAGATTGATCTATTGGCAGAAATGGAATATAATATTAATAAGTATGTTTTCTTTAGTGTATAATTACCTGAGGGTCGTTGTGTTTTTGTTACCTGGGAATGAGACGTTTATATTTCCTCTCCACAGAGTCCGCCATGTTGAACCGCCATGCTTCTACGGTAGCCCAGAATGGACAAACCAAACACTGTTTTAGGCTGGAGTCAATAACGTTACTCGCTCCTGTTGCCGTATCTCTCTCTCTCTCTCTCTCTCTCTCTCTCTCTCTCTCTCTCTGTCTCTCTCTCTCTCTCTCTCTCTCTCTCTCTCTCTCTCTTTCTTTCTTGCTTTACCACTCACTTCCCACATACAAACACACACACACACACACACACACACTCTAAGCACTGGCTCTGCTCCAGTAGCTCTCCAACATGCTTGGCACACGGGAGAAGCTTCGTTAGTTGCAATCTGCAACTTCACCACTAGATACTGGCAGATCCTACACACCGCTGCTTTAAAGGAATAGTTTATTTTGAGAAATACGATTATTCACTTGTTGCATTGAGTTGGATTAGATGAGTGAGGTCACTTTCACATCTGTCCTTTAAATAGTATTTTTAAATCGCTTTTATCAGCTCAAGGAAAGTTTTGAAAATATGAACTCTCCATGGATATGGATATAAAGATTCATAATTGACCTTGTTTGCAGTTTGAGGTGTCCTGTCAACAGTTTTACAGATGTCTCTTTTACAATGGTGGTCTATGGGGAAAATGCTTTTGGGCCGCAGGGAAATTTTTCTGTGTAATACCGCAAGTGGCCACTGGGCAGAATTGGAAGCAAGGTTGAGCGACAGCGCCGTATCCATTTCTTATTATACATCCATGCTTTCTGCAAAGTCCCTAGGTAGTGCGCCGGGCTTTGAAAAAAAATATTCGTAGTGGCCAAACGGTGGAGTTACAACTTCCGTGTCCGTTATGTGATGTCATTGGTCTCAAAAATACTTTTTCCCATAGACTTACATTGGGAAAGAGATGTCTGTAAGTCAGTCGATCATTTTTTTGAAGTTAATTTTTTTGATTGAAATTAACTTCCCATTATGAACACTTGAATAGCCCTTATTTAATTCACAAAGTCCTAAAGGTTGTAAAATGCACTAATAACCGAATCCAGAGTTATTTTCCTTCCTCTGTTCATGTGAATGAGACGGAGTTAAAGGAAACACTACTGCGCCTGCTCTATGGGCCCAATGGATGCCGTATATTGACGGATGATCCGGGTACTTTATCACTCGAGAGTCGAGCCATTTTGGCTTCATGCGCCACTGAGCAATTCTCCTAAGAGAACCGCCTCCAACGCTGTAGCCACTTCTCTTTATACATTAGTGCTGTCTGCGCAGTGACTTCCTGGAGTCTATGCGAGATGTTGCCAGGGAACCAGCGGAGACTCCAGCCCAGCTGCTGTCATTTTTACATTTCTGTTTGTTTATGGATTAAACACAGGATGAGATATAATGGATTAATTAGTGAGATTTAGAGCTGTGGTAGATGTATGTTTGTTTATCTTTGGACAGAGCCAGGCTAGCTGTTTTCCCCCTGCTTCCAGTCGTTATACTAAGCCAGGCTAACCATTTCCTGGCTCTTGCTCCATGCATGCACAGACATTAGAGTGTCTTCAATCTTCTTTCCTAACTCTTGACAACAAAGCAATACGCTTATTTCCCGAAAACTATTCCATTGAAACAAGTAACGCCATATGGAGACGCACTTAATGGCAAACCTAAAGGCTGAAAGTCGGTCAGTATTTCGTAAGAACAAAGGCAAAACTATGGAAAACATAAAAAGATAGACCGGATATAGTCGTCCAAAATGTGTTTTTAATACCCCATAATTCATCTTAAAGCCTCCGGCAATATTACATGACCACTTGATGAGACCGGCTGTTATAAATTTAATGCTGCTGTGCCTTGAATGTATGTGGCATGAAGCTGTTGTGACCATTAACACTGCGTGGTTTGTGGTCTTCCTGCCAGTCAATATGTCATTTTGGTTTCTAGCCTGGGAAGAAGAAAAAAGTTGCCCTTAACATGAGACGCAGGAATCCAGCAGACACAGTTAGTCAGCCCTTTTCTTTTATATTTGCTCTGCTTCTAATTGTGAGCTACTGTTTTGTCAGGAACACAAGTGGTGCTGATGAATGTAAGATCAAACAGTCAGGGCTGAGTGCTGGTTTCGTTGAAGAGCTCAGGACTTGCTATTTGCACTCATAAATGCTAATTGTGTTTCTGTTTACCAGCCTTTAAAGGATCCTCTGCCCATCTTTTACTCTTTGAATTGAAAAAGGAATATGTTTGAATGGCAGCGGCCCCACAGCTTGACTGAGAGGAGACCACAATCAGCTGTCAAATTACAGCAGCACACTCAGTGCCAGACAAGGAGGTCTCAGTAGGGGGGAGTAAACTTGTTTTGATTGCTGCTGATTAGATAGATGATGTTTTAAAGTTTTTTTTTTGCAGCAGAGTTTCTATTTCAGTGCATAAATTCTGGTTGTGTTACATCCAGTAAAATCAGCACTCAGTTGGCTAACGCCCACACCATATAACCACAACATCCTGGGTTTGAATCCTATAAAAGAATATTTTTAATTTGATTGAAAAAAATCATGCAATAGACCTTCCACAAGTTAAACTACACTTGAACTTTGACCTCCATATATGCTGACTCATGAGGCACATCCAGTGGCATTAAGATGCTAAGATAAGTTGGGAGTTATTTGTGACAGATTTGACTGAAAAGAAGAAATGAGAATTACATTTTGTGAAACCCAGCAATGTATAACTGCAGAGAATTTATGTCACAAGCAAATATCTATCTATAATAGAGGATGCAAGGTTAGATCACTGTCTCTAAACCTACAATATGTCATCTTTTCATGAGCGTACAAAAACAGCCTTTTTCAGCTTTGTGAAAATGCATTTTTCATGTGTTCATTATGTGTTTTAACTGATATATTTAGCTTAATCAACCACCTTTAGCAACCTAAAAGAAAGGTCCAACTAAAAAAATCTTTATCGGTTTAAGTGTACTTTACATGAAGAATATTTTGCTGGTTTACCTTGCTGTGAGACAGCTATACAGTCTATGTTTCCGACGGGGAACTGAAAAAAAAATGAAAATTTCGGTTAGTTGTTTGTGTTATTGTGTAAGTGAATCTGAATTAGCCAAAGTCACACAATAACACAAACTAACTAACCAATCGAGACAACGGACCAGCAACTCCCATGTTCTGTGAGGTAAAATTACTGTTTTTTTCGATGGAGTCTGGTGGCTTTGGTGAGAGCATAGATGGATACAGCGGCTTCAGTTCCCTGTTGGAAATGGCTGTCTCACAGCAATGTAAACTGACGAAAATAATGTTAAATGTACCACACAGCGTTTGAGGTGAGCCTTTCTTTCAGGTGGCTAAAATATGTTTTGCTGACGGCTCTGTCCACATTTGGTTCCGTGCGGTAACTCCTGTCTTCATCTCCAAACTTGGGGTGTGCCGACTGTAGAATCAGAATCAGAGAATCAGAATCAGAATCAGAATCAGAATCAGAATCAGAATTGTGTTTGACTTGAATTGAGATTTACACTAGGAATTTGCTTTGGTTATGTTGGTGCAAGTCAAACAGTAATCAGTATTACACTGACTATGGATAGATACCTCATAAAACCCCATTTCAAAACATCCAAACCATCCCTTAATATGGTGCGTTATTATGTCACTACTGGTGAATCTATTTAAATTATTAACAAACTGTAACGTTGGGATATAATGTGCCTTGCCTTACACTCTACCTCATGCATGTTGTATGTTATTGAAAGCCTGATTCTGAGTCTATAAGCCCCGCTGGTCGCCCCTAGAGGCAAAGCTGGATTACCAATTGGGCAAAGCGGGCAACTGCCCTGGGGCACCAGGCCCTTTGCAAGGCCCCATATTCATTAATTACAATCCCTGTTTGGGCCTTAAGGCAGGTCCTGTCTTGTAGAGAGTGTCAACATGTACATAGTGTTTATATTTAAACACATTTTTGTTGATTGATCTAAAAAAACTGGCAATGCTATTTTTTCTTGCTAGTAGTGAAAAGCAAAAACAATCAAAACACAACTTATATTTGTTAACAAAGGGTCAGTTAAAGCTGAAATCCATATCGTTTTGGGTAAAACATCCTTATTCCTTCAATTTTGTCAATTAGGTGAAACTAATTGGCGAGACACTGAAATCAGTGCAGGTATTGAGATGCTCTTTGTAATCTGCTATTGAGAAGTTAAGCTGAAGTTTGTCAGGTTGCACTTGTTTGGTTTACAATGGCAATATCATCTAACAGCATCACTGTAGTAAATTAAATATTTATATGCTAAATAGTTCTTTGTGTAATGTGAGTAGCGTGCGCTCTGGCCTATTAACTAATGACATAAAAGATATTTTGGATTGCCTCATTTGACTAATTTCCACTGTTGACTAGTTGCTTCAGAAGTCTGAATTTGGGATAAACACACTTCTTCTGTGTTTACTTTAATATTCCAGCGTCATTACCAGGCCGCTCTTCAAGGGAAATCATGCAAAAAGTTGTTCTAAAAGCAGAGCTGCAGCAGCCACCACACTTACCTAACTGCTCCTTTGCAGTCCACATTTCAACAAGGATTTCAAGTTCAAAACAGTAATTTCTTACCAAGGACAGATATTGTGCTGTGACCAGCCCTGAGCAGCGCTGCATCACTGACTACAGTAACATAGTGTTCCCTTCCAGTAAAGTTTCTATGTTGGTCACAAATTGGCTGCTCGCCTCAGTTAGGGAAAATATGCAGCTTTTTATAGGACTGCATTTTAAGATCTTTTGTCTTGAAAATGAACATTCCTCGTCTTACATTCCCCTCTAGAAACACCAGGCTGTCTCACTTAGAAGCTGCTTTTGCCAGAAATCATGTAAAAGACCTGATAAGAGGTGTGAGTTAAAATAAATCAGTTTTGTCACACCGTCTTATTGACACATCTGCAGATCTTATAAAGCTTTTTAGCCACGCTATCAGCATGGCGGTATAGAGATGGCAATATCTGTCTGTCAGTCGGTTTTTTGGTCCACCACTTTGGTCCAGAATAAAATATCCAAACAGCTAATGGATGGATCGTCATACTTGCCAACCTTGAGACCTCAAAAATAGGGAGGATTTCAAAACCAAAGCAGGGAGTCTGGGTGTCCTCCCTAAGAAGAGTTTCAGAGATTTCCTGCATTCTGGTGACTTTTAAAGGATGAAAATAAAATAATACTGCATTGCAACATCATTTTTATGTTCAATAGGCCTACTTTTAATTTTATTTTTAATTCTCAGGAAAGAAAACGGAACGTTCGCTCCTAGTGTGAGTTTGTGTGAATCTCTGGCATAAACTAATATTCATCAGTTTCCATTCATTCATTCAGTATTTATATCTCTTAGTACTCTCCATTTCTCTCTCCGTCTCTCACTGACAGCCCTTTCAGACACAATGTGACAACGGCACCAGTGCGCTTTTAAACCCGTTATTTCTCATGGCTTGTGCTGCGCCACGACATACATATGGCTGCGTCGAGCAAAGCCGAACTTTGGGCGCTGCACAGTAGCGAGCGCAGATCAAACCATGTTGTGTTCCGAGCATCTCTTCCACCAGGAAACTACATTTGGTGTAGCTCTATTGTTGTCCGGGTGCAAACAGTAGAGCTTTCTCACGCTGTACAGAGACAGAAACCGGTTGAGATAAGGAAAAGGAAAAAAAAGGTGTGAAAATTTGCCATAAATCGGGAGAAATGTGACCCGGGAGGAAACCGGGGGAGGGAAATGAAAAACGTGAGTCTCCCGGGAAAATCGGGAGGGTTGGCAAGTATGTGAACGTTAGTAAAGACATTCATGGTCCCCAGAGGATGAATCCTAATAGCTTTGTTGATCCCCTGACTTTTCCTCTTTCCATTTGTGGTTTTGAGTAAAATGTCTCTGCAGGTTTTAAGTGAATTTGTCCAATACTTTTGTTTACAACCAAATGCCAGCATGCTAACATTTGCTAAATTGAGATGACCATAAACATTGGCTGCGTTCCAAATCGCACACTTTTGCCTTGTACTTTTAGTACATACTGCAGCTACTCTTAAAGTATGTACTGTTGAATGCAGTATGCATACAATTGCGACATACTACTTCTTCATAACATTGTGCCTTGAACTTTGACCTTCTTGCTCATATATCCGCCGTGCAGAGGATTGTGGGTCAGAATAGCGGTCATGTCTCAAATAGTTACGGTTAGGATTGGTCGTCGGGCAGCGAGTCTCGCAAGAGTTTTTGCAAGTTTTTACAGATCTCTGACCAGATTTTGCAATTTACGGGTTACCTTCTAACCTTCTAATTTCTACCAGAAAAGCATGCTGGCTTGCATACTGCAAAATGCGACCGGATATAGTAGGACATCCTGGTATATTTGGCATACTGCATTTGACGTCCTATGTATTGGGACATACTAAATCGTTTTCTGGCATACTAAATAGTATGGTAGTACAGGTATTGGAACGCACACACAATACCTGCATGTTAGCATTTTATTGTGAGCATAAGGTTAGCATTTACCTCAAAAGACTCCTCTGCCTCACAGGGCCGCTAGTTCCTCTTCAAAGAACACTCGTAATGCTTTTTGTCAAACCTAAAAAGCTGAGTGTATCTTCTTGTTTGGGCGGTGAATGAAAGATGGGAAAGGCTTCATTTTGAGTAAAATCACTGATTCCAATAGTAACCAAACATGCAGACCTTGTGAGATGAATGATGAATACGTGCATAAACTGAACATATTGAGTGGTGGTTGGATTTGTTTGAAGATTTCATATGTTGATTCTCACAGATGGTCTTGAAATCCTTTCTAACCTGCTCTCTGCTCCTTTGTGTGGGACCTTTCATTTAGCAGACTTTTTGTCCACCGGGCCTACAGCCGTGCCTTCTTTGTTGTCACTCGTACAAGAGGAGTGTGTGTGTGTGTGTTGGTGTGTGTATGCCAGCCAACGCAGGGGCCTCTCCTCGAGATTTCCACAGAATTTGGGCTTGGCTTTGTGATTCAAGGCTGGACAGTTGATCCAGGGGAGGACAGAGAGTGAAAAAGAATGCGAAGAAGAAGAAGAAGAAGAAGAAGAATGAGCGACTGACGGAGAGAAAGTTGGGAGGATGCCAGATTCTATTGAAAGTCTTTGCACAGCGTTTGAAGTCAGAGGATGAGGATTTAGAGGGAAGCAGGATTATTCAGAGTCAATACCCTTCAACAATCCAGGCGTTTGGTCTGCTGCAAAGAAACAACGTAGTCAGACTAACCACGGCTGTTTTCCCCTCCGTCTCCCATTGCAGCTCCTGTGTCAGACATGCTGGTTAGCGTAGCACCGATGTTGTTTCTTATCACTTTATACACTATTCTCTTTCAGTGATAGTTTAACGTTTTGGGGGATATTCTTATTTGTTTTCTGCAGAAAGTTAGATGAGAAGATTGTTACTACTCTTGTATCTTTCTGTTACCATGGATGTATATAAAGAACTGGATACAGCGTTGGAGGCAGGGCCCCGTTCATTCCTATGAAAGTTTCTCGGTGGTGCATGAAGCCAAAAATGTTCAACTTCCGGGTCCCATAAAGCAAGCGCACTAGCGCTATCTTTAACCCCACCTCCTAACCGATCGGTCTAAGGGCTCGCTCACATGAACGGCAGCACGAAAATAACTTTACAATAATTTTACAACTTGTGTTCAAACTGGAAAATTGATTTAGCATACCTCAAAAAAATGCTCCGCTGATTTACAGATGCCTCTTTCACAGTGCAATTACATGGTGAGAGTCTTTTTGGTCCCGATGGCATCACATGATGGATCCGGAGGTTGTAATTACACGGTTTGGCCACTATGTCAAATTGGCTTCAAAGCCCGGCGCTGGGAGTCTGTTATATATGAAGCTACCACCAGTTAGCTTAGCTGAGCACAAAGACTGGGAACAGGGAGAAATAACTTTAAATAACAACTTTATATTTCTCAGGGGGTTATGTGCTGGACTGTTTCTTATTTTGAAGCAGTGACTGTCTCTGCTGGTTGCCCGGCAGCTGTTTCCACCCCAAAAATGGTCCGCCACATAACCTCCTTTTTTCCTTTTGTACGAATTAAACAATTGAATAACGTGTCAATTAGTGAGCTTTAGAGATAGTCTTTCCTGGATATGTTATTGGTGTCGTTAAATAAAATTTGCTGAATTTCTTCTATTAAGATGTGTATTTGCAGTACACCTTTCAGCCACATGAGGGCACCTGAATGTTCATAATGTTCTGATGATTGTAGACTATTTATAACATTGAATCTAATATGAAAGGCTAGCGTATATTCTGTTTGTTTTACAGATGAGGAAAACCACCTAAATGCATTTATTTGATTTATCAAACTGATCTCTTGGCTGGTTTACCTATTCCAGATAATATAAGGTGATGCGGAAATGGCGGTAAAGGAACTTTCATTTATGCACAAATTTGATTTATAGACTATTGTGAATTGGGTTGCGATATGTCATTTTTAAAAAGTGTGTCTCCAGAAAAAAAGTTTGTGAAAGCTAAGCTAAGCTAACTGGCTGCTAGCTGTAGCTTTGTATTTAACAGACGAACATGAGAGTGATATCGATCTTCTCATCTAACTCTCCGACCAGAAAGCAAATAACTATATTTATTTATTTATATGCATGTCAAACCTTTTCTTTAACAAACATGTTTTCATTTATAAATGCATATAGCTCTCATTCTTCTCTTTCAGATTGTTATTTTAGTTTGAGTCTTTTGAACCACAGAGGGCGTGCAAACTGCAGTTTTATATTGTCTTTTTCTATAAATAACTTTTTAATACCCAGCATCCTCATCTGGCATTTCAAGAGAAACCCTTGAGTGCTTTTACAGTGTCAGACGTGAAGCTAATTGCTGACTCTCCATCATCCTACGAGAGTGTGTGTGTGTGTTCAGTTTACTGCTGCTCAGGAGATCCAGCTCAGTTGACGTGCTTCTTCAAGTCCTGCTGTGTCCCAGAGGTGGACATCAGCAGTCAATTCATTGAATACACGCATACACATGGACTTTCTCTGTCTTACATTTTGTCTCTTTCAAACACTCACTGCACTGTAGCCACTCACTGCATAGAGATGAGCCCTAAAAATACACACACCAGTCAGCACTTTACATTGTTTGTCTCCTGTGTGCCCGTTTGAAATGGAGATTTATGGCTGCTGGCTGTTGTCTTAAGGCCATTTTCTAGATTAGATGATACAGCACACTGCTAAACAGGAACTGTATCTTTATGACAGATTTACACAGTTTTTTTTTTCCTTTTAGAGATTTACAAAGCGTTGAGCGGTGTGGAGATCAGCAGAGTAATGTTCCAGTGTGATGTTTGTGCAGGAGAGCTGACGGTGCAGCTAAGCAAATTTACAACTGCTAGCAGTATACAGCAAAGACTGAGCTGACACTCACAGCTCTCCACACAAACCATGTTACTTTGATTCGGTGGTATGTTAAGTGAATGGTTCAGCCCATAATGGGCTCTTTTTCTGGAAGTAGCCCTCAAGTTAAACCAAAATTCTTTAAATAATTTAGATGCCCATCTTAAACCAGACACAAATTAGGGTTGTGCTCTTGTACATCACAACATTTGACTGTGAACAATGACATTTCCATAACTGATACTGCTGAGGAGGAAACGGCTCAGATTTCACCACAGTTTCTATGAAAACATCACTGTGAGATTTTTTTTTCAGCTCGCTGGGACTCTTGGCTTGTTTGTGCTTCTCTGTTTCACTGTAGTTGTTTGGAGAGAAGAAATCACTTTTTCTGCCAGTCTGACGGAAGGAAGTATTTCCTAAGTAAGGAAGGAGCCTCCAGGGATTAGTCTGTAGTCGTCTGGGCGATGAAATCCTAAACACAGCAACACACCAAGCCTACTGTCTGCTCCCACTCTCCCCTCTTCTTCTCTTCCCCCTCATCCTGTCCTTCTCCCCTACACAGCACATATAATGGCATAATTGTCCTGCTTATCACTAGTATCCTGGCATGAGTGACAAATGAATGTTGTTTTTACTGTTGGGAGTCCACAGTCTGATGGTCTGTTCTGTACAGCTGATGAGACTGTTTGATAGAAACATGGAAATATCTGTTTTTTCTACTTAGTTCAGACTTAACGGGACAATTTTAGCATCACTTGAGTTTTTGTTTTTTACATTCATGATCATTTTTACATGCATGTGCCTCAATGTAAGACACCTTTACGTTCTCTTTGCCACACTGCTCTTGTCAACTCCCGAAACTGCAATAAAGTGATTTTTATTTGGTTATATTCAGTCGTAAATATCAGATATGTTCAAATATACACAGGAAACACAGAGACATAAATGTGACATATTAAAAACACACAGAAAGTATGAAATGTAGAATAAAATCAAGAAGGGCTGACTAGATTAGTACATTTAATTAATTAAATGCCAACTATTTTGATAAATGATTATTAATTTATCATTTAAAGGAGCAGTGTGTAGGATCTAGCGGTATCTAGCTGTAATGTTGCAGATTAGAACGAATTGAAGCTTCTCCCGTCTGCCAACAGCGGATAGGGGAACTACGGTGACCGACGCGAAAATACGTATGGCCCTTTCTAGAGCCTGTTGTTGTAAGGGTAGTGTAGTACATTTGGAGCAGATCCTGTGCGTAGAGTGTATGTGTATCTGGAAAGTGAGTGGTGAAGCGAGAGAGAGAGAGCAGCGGTGACAGGAGCGAGTAACGGCATCGACTCCGGCCCAAGCAGGAAAAGTTAACAGTGTTTGGTTTGTCTGTTCTGGGCTACTGTAGAAACATGGCGGACTCATGTGAAGAGGACCCGCTCCCTATGTAGACATAAACGGCTCATTCTAAAGTAACGAAAACACAACGATGCTTATTTTCAGGTGATTATACACTAAAGAAAACATACTTATTAATATTATATTCCATTTCTGCCAATAGATCCCCCTCATTATTACACACATGGTCCTTTAAGTCCATTGCCAAGTAAAAGTGTCATTCATTCTCTGGTTTCAGCTTTTTAAATGTGAGGTTTTTCTGCTTTTCTCTGTTTGATATGATTGTAAAATATCTTTTGATTTTGGCTTGTGGTCGGACAAAACAAGACATTTTAATACGTCACCTTGGTCTCTGGGAAATTGTAATGCAAATTATTTTTGCACTGTTTTTCAAACATTTAATAGACATGTAATTTAATAAAGTTTAACATATTATACAACTTCCACCTGCTATTGCAAAATCCAATTTGACATGATAGGAGCTTAAAATCTGCAACGTCATCTGAACTGACCTGTTAAAACCGCATTAGGGCTGTAACTAACAATTATTTTTATTGTCGATTAATCTGTTGATTATTGTCTCGATAAATCAATTAGTTCTTTGGTTTATACAATGTCAGAAAATGGTGAAAAATGTCGATCAGTGTTTCCCAAAGCCCAAGATGACGTCCTCAAATGTCTTGTTTTGTCCACAACTCAGAGATATTCAGTTTACTGTCATAGAGAGTAAAGAAACCAGAAAATATTCACATTTAAGAAGCTGGAATCAGAGAGTTTTGACTTTTTTTTCCCTTGGAAACTTGAAACAATCCAAGTGAATGAACTGTCTCTTTTGCAGGAACACCAGCGCGCCGGTTTGCTTTTGTATCAGTCATATGCTCAGTTAAGGGCTACTATAATTAGAAGTAAATCAATAACGTAATGGCAACTCTTTTGTAGGCCAGTCAACAAGGTGAAATTACACAGCGTGCCACTTTTAGATCCTTGAACCCAATGTTCCATATCATCTTTTTATAAATCTAATGTAATTATCCAGTTCAATAGAGTAATCAGTGGCGTGCTGTGTGCATTAGGCCCTCTATTCAGGCTTATGACAGCCCTATTGGCTCCTTCACTGGCATCCAACAGCCCCAAAAGGCCAGCCGCCGGAAACCCTCCACAGCCGCACACAGAGCCACCTTTGAAAGCTAATGAAAGCTTTATTATGATATTATTATTTTCACTGTGGCTCTTAAAACTGTGGCAGCTCGCTCTCTGTTCTGTCTGTCTGGGTTTCTATGTGAGTGTGTTTCCTTTACAAGTCAACGTGTGCTAAACCTGACCTGCGTTTTCTACATGTGCAGCATGTGTGAAAGGGTATTTGACCTATACATATAACACACACACACACACGCACACGCACACGCACGCACACGCACACGCACGCACACGCACACACACACACACACACTTCCCCACAAGAAGTACTTGTGCCCCACTTTATTGACCCTCTCTGCTTCTTTTCCTGAACGGTTTATTAAAGGCCATGTTCACAGCGGAGCTCTGTGCTCTTTGAAGTGTTCGAGAGCTGCAACAGATCCTCAAATATTGACTTTTAAGCCTTCTGGAGGAAAAAGAGAGAGCAGCAGAGGGAGAGGTGGAGAGGGAGAAAGGTACATGCATAGACGGACGGAAGTGGCTTTTGTTGTAGTTCAGGTGGGTGTTGTCAGATTTATTACAGGACGGCTGAATTTGCTTTGGCTAAATATGTGTTTGTCAGCTGTTAATGTTTGTAGGGAGGAGCATGTTTATTGATGTGGAGGAGGAAGTACACAGAGATAAGGGCTGATGGTAAGCTGAGCCTGACTCCAGGCTAAATAGATTAAAATGACTTACAGTCATAATGTGCCTCTCATCTCCTCTTATTTTATTTTTCTCCTTTCCTCCCCTTTCCCATCCCTCATTCTTTCTTCCCTTTCCCTTCCTCTCCTCTCATTTCCTAACCTCTCCTATCCTTACCTTCCCTCTCTTCCTTCCCTTTATTTCTTCTTTCCTTTCCTTTTCTTCTCCTCTTTTCCTTTCCTCACATTCCCTGCCCTTTCCTCCCCTCCTTCCCTTCTCTTGATTCCCTCTTACCTTTCTTCCTCTCCTCCTTTCCTCCTCTCTGTCCCTTCCCTTTTTTTCTTCTTACCTTTCTTTCCTCTCCTCTTTTTGTCTCCTTTCATCCCCTTCCCTATCCTTCATTCCTTCTTCCCTTTCCGTTCTTTCCTTTCGTCTCCTTTCCTTCCTTTACCTTCAGTCCTTCTCATCTTTATTTCCTCTCCTCCTTTCGTCTCCTTTCCTCCCCTCCTTCTCTTTCCTTAATTCTTTCTTCCCTTTCTGGCCTCTCCTTGCCTCCTTTCATATCCTTTCCTCCCCCTTCTCTTTCCTTCATTCCTTATTATCTTTCTTTCCTTTTCTTTTTTCTCATTTCCTCTCCTTTCCTTCCCCCTTCTCTTCCGTTCATTCCTTCTTACCTTTCTTTCCTTGTCTTTCCTCTCCTCCTTCCATCTCCTTTCCTCCCCTTGCCTTCTGTCTTCCTTCTTACTTTCCTTTCCTTCTTTCCTAAATAAATCACATCCCCCCCTCCGTCCTTCTCTGAGAAACGCCGAGCTGGAGCACACTTCTGTAACACCTCAGAGCAGGCGACTGTTTTCAGTTTTAAAACAATGCCCCCTTTATTGAAACTGAGGACGGAAGGAAAGAGGAAACATCCCGGGGCTTTTTAATGTTGCTCAGGAGCCTTTTTCTCTGCCATCTGCAGGTCAGAGTGGTCAGTCTGTTGGTGTTTGCTGCGCTGCTGTTATTGTTGAAAGCGACGCAGAGGGTTGAAACTTTATGTAGAGAAACACTGTGAGATCGGACAGTTTGATATGGCCTTTCCCTCTTTATGTATTTCTCCCCTTCCTCCTGCAAACACAGTCCCAATACAGAAACACACACATGTGCATAAAGGGCCCAGTTTTCCTCGGTGGTCTGTTTGTAGATCAGAGAGGCAGGTACACTGAGCTCACTCACACACACTGAATAACACGTTGTGCTTCACCTCCGTCTCCTGCTGAATCGGGACAGTCAGTGTATGTTTGTGTGTACGATGATGCAAAGTCTGATTTATTTGCCTCATCTGTTTTCTAGTCACTCCTCTGTCCTTTTCATACATTCATTTGCTTTCTGAGCAGCCAGATGTAGCCAGCTGTGGTTGCCAGACACATCCTCAAATGTTGAAAGCTTGGCGTTGTGTTGTGTGATAACGGAGCTGCTTCCTCTTCATCACAAACTAACGTGCTTGCTTGTATGAAAATTTGTCATGCCAGAAAAGCTTAAATGAGATGCTCTTATCTAAACCCTGACAGTGCTGCAGATTTTGGTGAATAAGTGCTTTAACGTTGTAAACGTGTACTGCCAATGTACTGCTGCCTCCTGCAGAGATTACAGGCAGCTTTATTTTTACGTTCCATATCCAGCAGCTTAAGAGTCCGTTAGTTTGTTAGAATAACTTGGTCGGACCAAACTAGCTTCCAGTTTACAGCCTGAGAGGAAAGCATGTCAGGTATATTGAAATAGGAAATGGTGATTTATATAGAGGGGAAACTGAGGTAAATTCTCTGATGTTAGGCTGAATGAAATGGACATCGAAGAAGCCTGATGGACATAATCTATTATTATTAGTAGTAAATTATTTCACGTGTCTGTAATTTCTGATTTACTTTCTAATAATTTCCAAGAAGTTTGTTAGAAAGTAGAACTATGTAATTTAATTTGGTATAAATTTCAGGGAAAATAGAGACAGCGTTCAATTTGTACACTTCAAATTAAGTCTTTTGGTCAGTGTACATGCAAAAATGTGAACATGTGTCCTAACACAAATTCATTTTAACACCACTAATTTCTGTAACGAATTAATGCAACTTGCAATCTTTAGGCTGTAGCAGGCTCGGAGTGAAGATACTGGTATCGTATGAAACTACAAAACCTAAGGAATCCATTGGTAACAACCATGTCATACTAGCTTGTTGCGAAGGAGGTTAAATAACGCTCCAAACTTACCCTAAATTTTAGTTTAAAGTTTTGAAAAACTGTCATGGCCATTTTCAAAGGGGCCCCTTGACCTCTGACCTCCAGATATATGAATGTAAATGGGTTCTATGGGTACCCACGAGTCTCCCCTTCACAGACATGCCCACTTTATGATAATCACATGCAGTTTTGGGCAAGTTATAGTCAAGTCAGCACACTGACACACTGACAGCTGTTGTTGCCTGTTGGGCTGCAGTTTGCCATGTTATGATTTGAGCATATTTTGTATGCTAAATGCAGTACCTGTGAAGGTTTCTGGATAATATGTGTCATTGTTTTGTGTTATTAATTGATTTCCAATAATAAATATATACATAAATTTGCATAAAGCAAGTATATTTGTTCACTCCCATGTTGATAAGAGTATTAAATACTTGACAAATCTCCCTCCTAAGCAAAATTTTGAACAGATAAATAATTTGCGATTAATTCATGGTTAATTGTGATTAACTATGGACAATCATGCGATTAAATAGTTTAATCGATTGACAGCCCTCGTAAAAAATTAATAATTAATGAAATATGAATTGGGTTGAAAGTGAGCTGTTATTTTAAAATTGAATTGTTAATTACCTTATAATTAGTATCAAATAACAAAAATGATTTCTGGGAAACTCGCATGTCGCTCTGCCTTCCTGTATAGGAAGACAATTTCATTCAGTTTTTTTAAGTTTTACAGCTATCAGTGTCAGACCTTCTCTATTTCTTTTGAGTCACCACAAACATTTTTGCAGAAAAGAGTCATCAATCTCCATCCTGGAACAACAAAGCGTGCGACTGCTTCTTTCATCCCCCTTATATGCCACAAAGAAGAAGACATAGTTTTCTGTTGACTGTACTGACTGTGTGCCACTCTGTAAGTCATTGACTTTCATTGTGTGTCTTTTGC
>CAKALG010041415.1:0-13207 GCA_916700815.1 Helicolenus hilgendorfi | reverse complement strand
TTATTTACTCTTCTGTTTAATTTTCCCTTTTATGTATTTATGTTTACTTGTATTCATTTTTATATTATTTTTTATTTATTCATTTGTTTTTGCATTTACTTTTAATTAATTCATTCATTTTTACTCTTATTCTTTATTTATTTTGTATTTATTTTTAAATGGATGCATTTATTTGTGTAAAAATGCACAATTTTCCATTTGCATTTCACCCCTTATTTATTTCCCTAAGCTTATTTATTTATGTATTCTTTTCTTTATTAATTTCTTTATGCATTTCTGCCTCATTATGCAAATGAGGGGTGTGTGACTCAACATGTGTCACCATGGGGTCAGGGTGCATGACTATATGCTAACTGTGTTTGCTTCTGCTTATCAACTCGTCTTCAAAAAATAAATGCGTAAATAAATTAAAAAACGTATTAAAATAAATACATGAATAAAATTAAACCTAAAGAGTAACTAAATAAGGGAATTAATACAAAGATAAATAAATAAAGAAACAGATTAAAACAGAAATATCAATTTATGTCACATTTTATCAATTAATTAATGGCTAAATTTAGTTTGAATATTATTTTTGGCATATTTTGGCAGGGTTTTCTCCTCCATAGTAATTAACTCTTTCTATTCTGATGTGTTTAATATTTCTTACCAGGACACGGAAGAAGTAGAGGTATTCTGCAGCCCCAGAGTAGTTACCGCACTCGTACTGGAATTTGGCGTACCTGTACAGTGTGTCCAGGTATTCTTGTCGAAACTAAGAAATAAAAAAAATACAAGGGACATATAAATGAAAGCAAAATGAACAAAGTTGAAAACTGACCAGCAACCAATTATATGGAGGTAAATGAATAATGAATGAATGTTGCTTTAGAACAGTCTATAGTCCTGGAGTGCAGTAACACTAATCCACTGTTTTTCAAACTGCTAACGCCTTTGCTTTTTCTTCCTCTTAAAAAAAGCGAACTGTGAGAAGCTGCGAGGCTGACAGACTGAGGCTGACTGGGGAATGTGGCAACATCTTCATCTTTTTAGGCAACAAAAGCCTGTTCTTTCTCACACTGACAACAAGTCCTGTTTTTAGGGTAGTGTACGTGATGTGAACAATATTTCTATGCAAGCGTAATTTACCCGTTGATTATATTAAAAAAAGAAGGTCAAATAAAAAAAACGTTGGCAGAAAAGTTGAAAGTAGTTATTCTAATTATTGAGCGAATAATGAGCACATTTGTGGGTGTTGTTGGATGTTTTAAGATTCTGAGACTTGGATAGCAGTCCTGCTGGCTCACAGCGGCAGCTGGTTGTTATGGAAACAAAAAACACACTGTGCACTCTTTATACAACAAGAGGTGTGTGAATAAACTATTTAACATTTCAAACCTTACATTGTGTTTCTCTGAAAGATAGTCGAAGAGCATCCTCCCATCTCTGATGAAGAATAAAACAAATAGATTAATAGATGTCAGATGAGCCATTAACAAGTTAACACAGACACACTTTCACGAGTATTATAATACTGTCAGTACTATAGAATGACCAGACTGTATTAAAGAGAGATGCATTTCTTTGACAAGTTGATCTGACCTCGTGGACTGCATCTGTCGAGTCGTCTCTGGGTCTTCAAACATCTTCACAATTGGCTCCGTCTCTGACTGGAGCTGCTTCAGCTGGGCCACCACAGTACTCCTCTTCTCCCTCAGAGCTGAAACAGAAGCAATTCTCACATTACCGCAATGTTGTTACATCAGTGGCAATGACTTTTTACATTTATCTGGTTGGGAAATTAACAGCAAAATATAGGCAAGATGTTTTCTACCAAACATTTCCTGACCAGTAACCAAGCACATTCCAGATTATGTTACCATTATATTATAATCTATCATACAATGAAGTGGCTACTAAGACTAAGTCTACTGTATTCTTCGCTTTGACTCTGTGGTTTATTACATGACTAATAATCTGCTTCTAATTGCATATAAGGTTAACACAATGTAAATCATTAATTCTCATTCTTACCACCAAAAGTGCCCAAGATGTATCATGAACTGTACTGTTTGAAAGCTAAATGTTGTGACAGAATGAAATGTATTGAACCAGACCAAACTATTAAACTGCTGTTTCTTACAGTGTGGGATTTCCTTGTCCGGGTACAGGTTCTTGTACACATCCATGGCGAAATCCACCATGTTGGTCTCGCTGAGGAGGTCCAGCTTCCCCTGGAGAAGTTCCTTTTCATTGTAGATCTGTGAAAAACAAAGAATATGTTGTTTTCTTCGGGACACACACTCAGTTTTACACACAACTGTAGAAAACAGAAAAGGGAAACAACGTCAGGATGCTATAAAACAGTCCTGAATGAAGCCACTCATCACATGAAGCCTCTCATCACATGAAGCCACTCATCACATGAAGCCTCTCATCACATGAAGCCTCTCATCACATGAAGCCTCTCATCATCACATGAAGCCTCTTATCACATGAAGCCTCTCATCACATGAAGCCTCTCATCACATGAAACCTCTCATCACATGAAGCCTCTCATCACATGAAGCCTCATCACATGAAGCCTCTCATCATCACATGAAGCCTCTCATCACATGAAGCCTCTCATCATCACATGAAGCCTCTCATCACATGAAGCCTCATCACATGAAGCCTCTCATCACATGAAGCCTCTCATCACATGAAGCCTCATCACATGAAGCCTCCATCACATGAAACCTCATCACATGAAACCTCTCATCACATGAAGCCTCATATCACATGAAACCTCATCACATGAAACCTCTCATCACATGAAGCCTCATATCACATGAAGCCTCTCATCACATGAAGCCTCTCATCATCACATGAAGCCTCTCATCATCACATGAAGCCGGTTGTAGTCGACGTCACTCCGTTCTAGTTGCTAAGGTAACGGTTATAGGCTAACACGCTAGTAACGACAATAACAAGCTTGTTAGCCAAATCCCTGAAAACATCATCAGTTTAGCGGATTTGCAGTAATTACCTGCTAATATAATGGACATTACAGCAACAGTTCAGTTATAAAACACTTGAATAAATGAGTAGTTTAGCTTTAAACAGGGGGATTACTAGCCAGCTAGCCGGCTGCGCATCAAGCGGCGCTCGTGTTTTCATTGATAAATACTCGCTAATAAACAGCCAGGTTATATTTGACGTTATGCGACGTTATAAAGCTGTTGTACCTCTTTCACAGAGAGGAACTCCAGAAGAGGAAACACCAGGTGCCGGTCCAGAAAATGAGCTATTCTGGTTGTGAGGTCGTAGTCCGCCATCTTGGCTGGCTTTAAAACAAAACTTTATTGACAAACAACCGCAGAGCAGAGCAGAACCTGGCGAAGCGAAATCATCTCATCTTCCCCGTTTCCCCCCGTTTTCATCTCTGCTTCATCTTTTCACTGTATATATTCTGCGGCATTCTGGGAAGATTTGCAGGACTGGCTTTCAACCAAAATCCACCTACTTGCTAGCAGGCATATAGTCATGCACCCTGACCCCATGGTGACACATGTTGAGTCACACACCCCTCATTTGTATAATGAGGCAGAAATGCATAAAGAAATTAATAAAGAAAAGAATACATAAATAAATAAGCTTAGGGAAATAAATAAGGGGCGAAAAATGCAAATGGGAAATTGTGCAGAAATAAATAAATAAATGCATGAATACACAAATAAATGCATGCATTTAAAAATAAATACAAAATAAATAAAGAATAAGAGTAAAAATGAATGAATTAATTAAAAGTAAATGCAAAAACAAATGAATAAATAAAAAATAAATATAAAAAGTAATAAAGCATAAATACATAAAAGGGAAAATTAAACAGAAATGTAAATAACTATCACAAGAGAAAATATTGTGTTTGGTATTAACACGAAGGACATTAAGAGTGACTTGATATTGAACAATCTGATACTGCTCGCACATGTTTTTCATCCATGCATCCAAATGGAGGAAAATGAAACCCCCTATTTTCTGTTTTCAAAAGGGACCTTGTGGACAATCATCTCAGTGCTTTAAGACTAATGAAAGGACAACATGCAAAGTGTCTCCTCAGAGCTTATGAAGAACTGAACATATATGATGATGACCCCTAGAGCTACTATGGAAGAGTGCAGTCTTATTATTTATTTATGCATTTATGCATTTCTTTTTTTGTTCCTTTAATTATTTTCTACCCTCTTTTATTTTTGTTATTATATTATTTTGCAATTCATGCAATTCCAAGACTTTTTAGGGACCCCAGTATCCAGAAATATTAAAATATACCATTTTAGAATAGGCGGAAATAACACATATATACTGCATTCAAAAAATGGCATGATTTTTGCCCCAAACTCGTGGGTATCCATAGAACCCATTTTCATTCACATATCTTCATGTCAGAGGTCAAGGGACCCCTTTGAAGATCACCATGCCAGTTTTTCCTCACCAAAATGTTGTGAACTTTGTAGCGTTATCTAATGTTCTTGCCGAAAAGCTAGCATGACATGGTACCAATGGATTCCTTGGGTTTCTAGTTTCATATGATGCCAGTATCTTCACTCTAGCTTTACTGTTAAACTCAGCCCGCAAAAACCTCTGAAAGACAGAATAGCGGCGGGGCCCTTCAGAGTGTTAAGGGGTTAACATCAGATAGATAGATAGATAGATAGATAGATAGATAGATAGATAGATAGAAGTAGTGTATGCGTTTTATATTAAATACAAGTTATTGCTGACCCTGTCTAGTCAGTGGAGTTTTTTTATTCTTGGATTGGATAATGTTTTTGGGAACCAGTAACATCAAAGAATGAATATCAGCATAAGTGCATTAGCCCCATGAATGTAACAGTTGGTTTTAGAGCTCAAGCTGTGGATTGGTCCACATTAGTACAGATTTAGAGCTTTATTCCCTGTAGCTATTTCAAGCATCCAGGAATATGGTGCATACAAATATGTAGAAATACACATATATATCAGGAAACATAAACATATTAATGGCTGAATTGTTATCACTTTTGTCTTGCAAGTTGTTAGAAAGGCATCTGAAACTACCATAAGAAGGTACTAATGTCTCAAAAATGTTTTAGGTCAACCATATGGCTAGAAGGAGACTTTTGACTCTGTGTGGCCAACCTAAAGGAGACTATATTGACCTCTTTGAGGTCAGAAGAGGGACGGGTCAGACAGGTAGCAGCTGTCACCACATCAGCAGGGACTGTGATCAGAGATGTGAGACACTCATCAGTCAATGAGGAGGAAAATAAACTCCTCAGCCTGCTGGGGATGTTATCAGCTTGAACCAGTCGATAGTCACGGAGAAAGATCCATTCTGTTTAAGGAGGCAGTCTTGGTTTGTTTCCTGAGTCTAATTTCTTATTGGCGCGAGGAGGAATGATCAAACACCTCAAAGCCACCGTGGCTGCCAGAAAGTCGATGGCAAAGGAAAGATACAGTGGTTCAACATGAAGTCAACTGAAACCTAAAAGGCTTAACAGAGAGCGAATCTACCATCTAACTATGTAATAACTGATCAAAAAACAAAACAATGCAATATAGTATGCTACAAAATAGACATAACAGGTCTAGCTAACCACCCATTCTTGACAACTCACCACCAAACTCTCAGATAAGACTCCCAAGAAAAGCATACGAGAAAAAAAACAACTTGCCATGCTAGCAGCTCAGTAAGGCTGTACACAAGCACAACAATGCTTTGAGCTAAATGTTAACGTGAGCCTGCGATAATATGCTCACAGTGGCAATACTAGCATGCTGACGTTTAGAAAGTATGATGTTTACCATCTTGGTTTAACATGTTAAACTAAGTTGTTGTAAACACAATGTACACAAGGATAATAGGAATGTCATTTTGCAGCAGTTATTTGGCCGTAAACCAAAGTACTTGCACAAATTAAAATGTTGACCCTCTGGAGGCACAGGAGCAAAGTCAGAGGATCACCTTAGAAAGAAGAAGTCCCCTCATGGGGACCATGAATGTCTGTGGGAAATCTCCTGTTCTGAAAAGTGAAGCCAAAGCGGAAGTTCCTCAGACTTGCATTCTTTCTAACAGCCAGCAGGGGGCGACTCCTCTGGTTGCAAAAAAGAAGTCTGATTGTATAGAAGTCTATGAGAAAATGAGCCTACTTCTCACTTGAGTTATTACCTCAGTAAACATTGTAAACATGAGTTTATGGTCTCAATCACTAGTTTAAAGTCTTCTTCAATACAGCATGATGTTCATTTGGTAAATGATGGTCCCATTTAGAGTCAAATAGACCATAAAGCAGGGGATGCTTTAGGGCGTGGCTACCTTGACAGGTCGCTACCACGGTGTTGTCCCAGTCTAGGAGTTATCCGTACTTTCATCAAAGAACTTTAACCCCTTCGCAGTGTGTATTCGGTTCATGAAAGTTAGTTGTAACATTTTGGTCGCCTAAAAATGTTCGGTTGAAGATCCACCCTCTCGTGTCACTTCTGGTTGCAGAAACACAGGATGGTGATGGCCAAAATGTCGAACTCAAGGCTTCAAATTGGCAGTCAACAAGCCAATGGGTGACGATACAGTGACTATGTCCACTTCTCATATACAGTCTTAAAACCACAAAGGCAAACCTGATAGTGTTGCTAGAGGAAAAGCTCAAGTAATCACCAAATCCAAAGCCATTATGATTCTCATTCTGTGCAAAACCTCAATCCATCGAACAGTTAGTCGAGATACGTCAGTGGTGGACTGACCCATAGATGACATTGTCATCCCTATAGAGTTGCATGGCTAAAAGCATATGACGTATAAGGGTGCATCACAAACCAGTGCAATACAAGATTTGAGTTACCAGAGTTAGTACTCGAGGAAAAAGCTCCAACTGGCTTCTTCCATGGGCCCCAGGGGGCAGAGTGAGCAAAGCAGCAGGAGCAGAGCATGTTTTTCATGTACCTCTTAATGTTCCTGAACATCAGCGGCAACCAGAGAGCCAAATTGCTCAGGAGCAAGGTCAGCTTTGATCCCATATGTGAGAAGCTGGTTCATAGAAACCTACAAACAAAATGAGACTCATTTTCCCCTCACACAGGAAGCATCGTGCTGCTCAAAGACCTGTAGTATTAGATTGTCGTTGAGGCATATAATGCCTCGGTGTGTGTGTGTGCAGATCCATTTAAGAGTTAAATAGAGGCAGTGACTCATAAAAAGAAATAAAATTGCTCCCTCATCACTTTTGCAGTTTTCTCAAAGGCTGCAGTCGAGCGCAGATATTTTCATCAGTTTCTGAAAAAGCTATAGGCGAGGAGTTCTCACATGAAATCTCTTACTCATGCCTTACTATCACACAAAGGAAAACCTCGACTTGAGTAAATGTAATGTCGCTCTTACTGGCACACATCCCCCATCCCCCTCTCTCTCTCTTCTTGTCCATCCTGGAGGCCTGCACATATCCTCGGCTCAATCTCAGCGGCTGGCTGCCTTCCACTTCCACCTCTTTTTATGAGAACAAGAGCCAGCTGGATGTGAGGCGCTTTGGAGAAGGAGCCAAGGATTTAATAAAGACACAAGAGCAAGAGACACTAATGAAACTGATTAATTACCGACAAAGAGCATTCTATGAACAAAAAAATGTAATATCCTCCCTTGGATGATAATACAAAGTCAGTGCTTTCTTGTGTGATCGCTCTGCTTGCTTCCAGGTGGTTTACTGTACCACCGCTCTCTGGAGCCGCCGAGGATCACGAGTGTCAAAGCGAATGAATTTCCAAGCTCTGACAGTGAAGCGAAGGAAATAAAACAGCAGGAACAACAGCCTGTCCTGGGGGACTCCTACCCCCAACCTGAACATCAACTTCCAATGCTGTTTCCCAATCTAACACAGTCGGCTGGGTGATGTTTACTGGTGCATTGGTAGAAAACGAGACCAGTGACGGTTTGTGGCTCAGCAACAGCGGTGAGACGTTTTCTCACACTGCCCTGCCCTGTGAATAAAACTGACATTAAAGATAAAATGGTGAGCGTTGCTATCATTGAAGACAGTGCTAGTCCTTAACCTTTTCCACTCTCCCCCTCTTTTTCATAGACCCATTTTTGTCTTTTTAAGGGGATTACATGGGGTCTTAAGGGAGAGATAGCAGGTCAGCAGTCGATGTCATATAGAAGTGGTGTACATCATCTGAAAGCTGGGAACCTGGAGATTAATTTGAGATGCTGCTCAGCACTGTGTGTCAAATTGTTCTAGTCAGAAATAACAAAATAATTGATTCATTAATTAATTAAAGTAAATGTTTAAAGCATATACGGGCTTAGAAAATTATGATTGAAGTATATGATGGTCATCCCCATGCTTTATTATGTCTCATAAGTTATTGCAGCAATTTTGGGGTTGATACCATTTGTTACACAGATTTGGTGTTAAATTTATCCATTTTTTTTTACCACTGATCAATGATCAATAATCCCTTCAAAATACCACATTAAGACACAAGACCTTGAGGAACACCATAGAAAAAGCCATGCTGAGATCTAGTGTCAAAAACTTTTGACATTTGGAGATTTCTGCAAGAAAGCCACCCATCCTCTGAATGCTCTAGGTCTCTAGTTTGTGGTTGTAAAGTTTCATGAGGCTGTGATTATTCTAGAGGGCATGTTATTCAGCGAAGCCAAATTTAAGAAAACAGTCTCACTATATGAAATGGCTCCTATGGGGACTAACATCATCACACATAAATACTGTTGGGCTCATTGGATCCACAAGAGTCTCAACTTTACAGTGATATCCAATTTATGTAATTCAAGACTGTTTAAGGACCCCAGTATGCAGAAATATTCAAAAGCACAATTTTAGAATAGGTGAAAATAACACATTTATACTGTATTAAAAAAACTGCATGTTTTTTTTCCTTATGATACCAATAGCTTCACTCTCGCTCTGCCAGTTAGCTCTACAAACTGATGCTGCTACAGCCTCTGAATAAAGTAAAGTCGGATGAGGGCGGCAGCGCCCTCAAGGAATGGAAGAAGTTTGCAATTTCACCAGGACACACCAGGTAATATACTGCTAGTGTCCTACTATTTGCTGCAGAAAGGCTGAACTGGATGGAATAAAACGAGCAGTTACACTTCTATCTCTGAAAAGTGACCTGAGAGACAATAATCTACACATGATGGTTTAAATAAAGAATCGAGCTGTCTATCATCTAATTCAAACGTGCACTTGAGATCGAGCTATGAACCTTGCAAAGCATCCGTCTGTTCTGCTGCTACGCACAACACTTATGATTTGTGTCTGAGAGAATACAAACTATACATATTGAGTGTCACCACACCCAGGGCTTTGAGCTACTCCAAGGAATTTAGACCATCTTCTCCCTGTCAGCATTTTCCCTCCAAATCATGACTGAGGGCGGAACAAAGACACTATTTATGTACATTAAAATTAGGATGTTACACAGGCACTATTAGGACTTCACTCTTATTTATTTGGTTCATGTTAGAGTGTTGGATTGAGTGTATTAAAAAATAAAGCTACTGGTGTTGAAGTCAAAGTTGCGTCCTTTTTTCATTTTGTAAGTCAAGTCATCAGATTGATGTGACTTTTACTCTTTAAGAAGAAAAACGCGTTGGAAGTGCATCTTCCTCCGGGAACCTTGTGAACTCTGAAAGCTTTGACTCCATTTGTGTTGGAAGACGTGTTTTATCTCCCAGATTTCCTGTAAAGTCTGACCCAGATGCAGTTAAAGTAGACTGCAGTGCAGAGGCCATAAAAGGCTGCCAATCTTCTCAATAATGGTTGTTAATTACACTGCTATGTAAAATCAATACGGTAATGCTAAAGTACTGTATGTAGGAGTTACTGCATCGCCATATTGTATGTATGAATATTGCATGTATATATATATACACACATGGAATGAATGACATTTAACCTAAGAGCGCTGGTGCACTCTTTATCACCAGCAGAGCAAAGGAGACAGGAAAGGTGCAGTGAGGATATAGTCTGTGATGTGAAAGAAAACAGTGTGAGAGAAAGAGAAATGAAAGAGAAAACATAAATAACAAAAGACAGAAGAGAGCAAACACTCTACGAATCCGTCGCGCTGTGTCTAAGTTTGTCACAGTTAGAGATTCAGGGTAAAATAAGGACATTCAAATGAATCTGCAAGTTTATTTATAAGACTAAACTCAACAGAGATACACGACAATTCAACAAAATATGTGTTCGTGCATTTCCATGTGAGTATGGATGAAGGTGTGGAAAAACCAAACTGCTTTCACTCCCAACTTGTCCGATACTGCCGTTTTGTAAACCCACCTGCGGCGTTATTCGACGGTCGGAGCAAGCGTAGTATTAATAGCATGAGAGTCCATTCAGGGTGGGCGGAAAGAGTGGTGGTTGGGTCAAACAAACAGATTTTCAACCAGGAGCCCGGTGTTCGTGTCCAGTGTGAAATTAAAAGTAATGTTAGGCTTGTTCGAGATGAGCCAGGCCTGCGCAGAATCGATCACCGGCAATCGCAGCGCAATGCGTGCCGGTTAGATTTGTGTCCTACTTGATGCCGACTTGCTCTGACGTCATGCAATGATTTAAATAAGGGCTGTTAGAGTGTTCGTACTGACAGACGTCTCTTTCTCAACATAAGTCTAAGGGAAAATGTCTTTTTGGGCCCAATTGCATCACGTGACGGACACGGAAGTTGTAGTACCGCCGTTTGGCCACTATGAAAATTGGCATCAACGACCGGCGCTCTTCCTGGGGGCTTGGTCCCTGGTCCGTCCAAAAGTAATGCAAGAGGGGTACCCTGTGCGTTGGTTTCCGATGCCGAGGGGTACTGACCACGTGGTGGCATTTGACGAGTTGGGAGTGAGAATGTGTGCACAAAGCTGAACAGAACAACACTCAACAACACTCTAATGGCTTTAAAGGACTTGATTGAGATCACATCATTGGTTTGAATCATAGAGTTATGTATAGACCTAAAAATAAGCTTTTAGCTTTTCTAAGGAAGGCTGACTGGCCGTATTCAGCACACGGGAGCAGAAAAGGTAATAATACTTCAAGCTGACGTGTTGTTTTTTTTGCCCTCTGCCGAGATATTTTGCCCTCACATATCCTGATCTGAATGAGATGAACAAAGCTGCTTGAGTTGTGTGCACACACTCTCCGTGAGAAGTGCGGCTGGAGTTCAGGCAGTTTGCCATCGTCTTAGTAATTTGTCTGTAAGGTGGAGTGTTTCAATGATTTGATCCCAAACACTCCACCACCCTGATGACTTTGCCCCGCCATCAAACACGCTCACGGCAATAAATTACGTGTTGTCTATTATATGGCTGAACCGTGTACTCCCAAAGCACTTGGCAGGGCTCAACTGACTGTGATCTGGTCGCACTGCTGGTTCACAAAAACAGAGCCTGTGGTGTCCTCTTGTGCGCACAGAGCAGCAACTAACCATCAACTTGTGAAGGTAAATGGTGAATGGACTTGCATTTATATGGTGCCTTTCTTGTCTTCCGACCACTCAAAGCGCTTTACACTATATTTCATTCATTCGCACACACATTCATACACTGCATGGCAACGATGCAAAGTGCCAACCTACCCATCAGGATCTAATCTAAATACTTATTCACACACCAATGGCACAGAGGAGCTCAATACATATCTCGATACAATCTGGATACGAGACATATTTTAATGCCAGGTGAATAAAGGGGTCTCTCTCAGGGACTCAGTGACTGACTTGGCGTTTATTGGGCTAGCCCCGCTTTGCTGCAGTGTGGAAGGCAGGGTTGCATTGACCTGAGGGGATGATTATATGTATATAGGCAAATAGAAAAAAAAAAAAAAAAAAAATGGGAAATGGGATATTAACTTGTGGCCTTGAGTGTGAATGAACCACAGTCACCGAGTGGCAGCTTCACAATATACTCTACTGTACTATTAAATGGGCGTGCAATCCATAAAAATGATTTGTAAGATAGTAGTTACATGTTTACGGTTGAGAAAAACATTGCTCATATTTATTCTTCTCACTATTGTGCTGTCAGTCTCATGACAGTTTTCTGCAAGACGTGAACATGCTACAGTAGATGATGCAGCGGCAGCCTGAGGGGCAGAGTATTCTGAGCTCAACAGGAGAATTCAAATTGTTCCTACGGATTAGGTCTTGGATTGTCAACAGAAAACTCAGCTCATGCAGAATAATCACGCTTTAATCTTATTTAAGACCACAGCTACGCGCTTAAATTACTATTTGGCTTTAATGACTTTAAAGCACAACACTACCTTGTAAAGTTGATGCATGCTAGCAATCAGTGTAGGCTACACATTCAGCAGACACGGCGCAACATTAGCATTCAACTGAAGTCATGTTTCTGGCCACCCGACGAATATAAGTTCAGTAAGTCTCTTTTAGCCCAGTTTTGGTCTCCACCAGCTCCACTCCTGGAGGAAATATCTGGCTCTTTAGCTGTTAAATGCTCTACTATATTCTCCAACGAAAACACAACGATTCATATTATCAGATGATTATACACTAAAGAAAACATACTTATTAATATTATATTCCATTTCTGCCAAAAGATCCCCCTACACACTGGTACTTTAATCCATTGTTAAAGGTCCTATATTGTAAAAAATGAGATTTTCACGTCTTTTATATTATAAATCAGGTTTAAGTGATATATAAATACTGTTAAACTATCAAAACGCTCAATATACGTAATAATACACAGCAACCCGTATTCAGAAACTGCGTTTGAAAAAAGCCGTTAGGATTTCTGTTCATTTGTGATGTCACAAATCTACAACATTTAGACCATTTCACAGTTTTAAACGTAAACATACTAAATGTGTCTCAGTTTGTTTCCTGTTGCAGTGTATGTGAATGACATCAGCTGACAGGATGTAAACATGGACCGAAGCTGTTGCCTAGCAATGCAATTCCGTTGCCATTCAGTTGAAATGCGCTAAAACGGAGCGTTTCAGACAGAGCATGAATACAGGTATATCCAGACAGACAGTATGAGAAAAATAATTTGTTTTTTGAACATTAAAGCATGTAAACACATTGTAGTAGAAACCCAAAATACAAACATGAACCTGAAAATGAGCTTGATAGGTCCTCTTTAATATAAAACATTTATTATTGGGCATTTAAAGTAGATTTCACTATTTCTGCCACATACAGATTAGTTTAAAAAGATCTCTTTCCT
>CAKALG010041413.1:16774-42190 GCA_916700815.1 Helicolenus hilgendorfi | reverse complement strand
CTTGGGAACCTGGGGGTCGCCGGCTCAAGTCGGTAGCTGGGGGGATGCCAGTTCACCTTCTCTGTGCCCTTGAGCAAGGCACTAGACTTAAAAACTGCTCCCCGGGTGCTGTATAGTAGCTGCCCACTGCTCTTAATACTAAGATGGGTAAAATGCAGAGAGTAAATTTCACTGTGTGCTGTGCTGTGATGTGTGACAATACAAGCTGATTTACATTTACATTTTACCACAAAATGACATTCAAATACAATTAAAAGCAGCCATTAAAGAGCCAAGAGAATCGAAAACGAGCTAAAATAGAATTAGACGGGTATAAACTGCAAGAATAAGAGTTACTGTTCTGTGAAATGAAATGAATATTTCATAAAAGGCAGCGGCAAACAGAAAATGCTTCAGCCTTGATTTAAAAGAACTGAGAGTTGCAGCGGACCTGCGGTTTTCTGGGAGTTTGTTCCAGATATATGATGCAAAAAAAAAACTGAACGCTGTTTAGTTTTGTCTCTGGGGACAGAAAAGCAGGAATCTCACATGTACCGCAGCTGGCACTGGATTGCAATTTCCCTTCCATCCATTTATGCTGTATCAGGAGCTGGAGCCGATCCCAGCAGTGATCTGCATGAAAGGCAGATGGACAGGTCACAAATTGACCAAAAGATGAATGCATAAATCAAACCTGCTTTTAATGCATTAAAAGGAAACTTGTTAAAATAAATACACAAATACAGAAAAATGTAAGGCAAAATAAATCTAAAAAAAAGGAAACAAATGAGTGAATTAACAATAGGTCAGTCCAGGCAGCAGAAACTAGAGCTAACAGTGGGAGAAGTGCTCCTCATCAAAACCTTCATTGTCGCTGAGTGGTGTCCAGATGGGAGCCAGCAAGCCAGATCCATTTGTAGTTAGGGCTCTTTGGCCACTTCCATTTCATTTCCCAGTATGGGATTGTTTTGGGTTTGTTTGTACCAGATTGAGACAGAGTCAGAGAGCTGTTGCGGCACAAGCGCCTCTCTCTTCAAAAACAATTTTCTTTTTAGATAGCCAAGTCAGATGTGAAATATTATGTGCTTTTTGGAGGGCTGTTAAAGTTACATTACACAGAGCAGTCACACAGAGGATGCTCACTTCAAGCACCAGTAGGTCAGTGTTCTTGTTAACTTTAGTTCCCAACAATCTAAACCATATCTACACTGTCATCCTTCTTTAATTCACCTGGGGCCAACTTTTGGACAATACACTGAAAGCGCTCTTAACTTAGCGACATACAATTCTGAGCAACCAGCTTGTGATTCTAGGAAAGTTCTCAGAGTGTAAAGAAATGGAACAATGTGGTAATTCAGTAAATTGCTGCTTCTTTCATTGATATCCTCGATGTTCCTCAACATAGAAGCCCTGGGGTGACGTAGACAATGCAACAGTACTCTAGGCTTATGTTATGAACACTAATTTTAATTAATTCAATTTCTTTTCTGAGAAATTGTGTGTTTTTCCACCAGTTTGGCATTGCTTAAACAACTTAAAAATACTCGTTGGGGAAATAGCCAGGCGGAGGTATGAATACTGCACCTGATTCAACTCTTATCAGGCCATTAAATAGGCATTATCAGTCTCTATAGGCAACATAGATTTGGGTCAATAGGGGCCTACAATACCTATTACGTTGTAAAAGTGAAAGTGAAACATGTTCTAACATGGTGCGAAACTGAATGAAACGTTACATTTTGAACATAAACAAAAAGGCTTCTTAGGCAACAAAACTACAACTTCTTTAGGTTTAGGCAACAAAAAACAGTTAGTTTTAGACAATAAAATGACGACTTCTTTAGGATAAGGCAACAAAGAAAGTTAGGTTCAGGCAACAAAACTACAACTTCTTGAAGTTTAGGCAAAAAACCCACTTAGTTAAGTTTAGGGAAAACATTGTGTTTTCCGACTTGCCCAACTTCCACTTCTGCTCCTGTCATAATTACACCGGTCCACCATGTGAGTAGATGATAAAACCTACTAGTGGGTGTAGTAGGCACCTATTGACCCACATATATGGGGCGTATTGTGACTGATAATGCCTATTTAGCCCGACAGTCTAATAAGCTGATTAATGAGAGTTGTTGCATTTGGGATCAAAGCATGGTGTCATAGTTACCAAATTCATCATTTGTTGACCCGGAATCCAAAACGTCATATAAGATGTGGCACATGTAACATAATTTTAAGCTCTAGAATCTAAGTGATTGGCTGTTTCTCACCAAAATGGATCATGGGAGTGGTATTTAACTCCATAGGTTTAATGCTCTTGTACGAATGTGTAAGCCTATGTTAAGTTTTCCCAGCTGTATCCCTGTTGCTTCATAGATTATTTGGGAGCTCTGTTTGTTCCAGTGATTTTTGAAGTGAGTGAAATAAATCACGTTCCATTTGCTGTAATTGAACTGTCAGAAATATTCATAATGTTTGAAAAACAAAAACTTCACTAAACAGAAAAATTAAAAATTAAAGTTCTGATGCTTCTGATACAGCTTCCCGAGCAGCTTTTCTCTTTCCTAGTTATTTTATTTTTCAAACAGAGCATTCTCAGGAAATATCAAAGGATTTCTCAAAAGGATTTATAAATTTCACCACCAGTAGCCTACAAGGAAGCTTTGTGAATTGATCCCCCTGGCCTTAGAACAAGGTGAACACGGTGGTAAATAAGCCCTTGAATTATCTTTATGTGCTGGGCCCGTTGTTGACATACACATCATCTCTCTGGATGCTTTTTTATCCAGCTGGCATCTTTACCTCTCTCTGCCAATCAATCTCAATCTCTCTCTCTCTCTGTGTTTTGTATTCCCTCCAGTGGCGGTGAAGTTCCCAGAGGCAGACTGCTGGAGATGAGGAGGTCTTGTGCAGTAATAGCCTATTACAAGTCATTTCTCACACACACTGTCACAGGTTCCCAGTCACTCCATCACTCTGTGAATGAAGCCACGTATTCAACAGAAAATGGCCAATTCTACAGGGAGACACTGAGTCTTGTAAAAGGCACACACACACGAGCACATGCACAGTAAATAATGTCCTCACTTCAACTATCCTTAGTATAAAGGGACAGTTCACCCCGAAACACAATGTACTCTGATGTTATCCAGGCTGACTCTGACTTTTCTTGGTGTTCGGAGCTGAAGTTTGTCCAATACTTTAGTTCATGACCAAACACCTGCAAAATTAATGACATTCCCATCAGCCTCAGCTGTACTTTGTGTATGTCTGTGTTTATTAACACTTAGTTTGTATGCTAACGCTCAAAGAAGATGGTGAACATGGTTGACATTATATATAGTTATTGTGGGGACATGTTAGCATGCTCACGTTGGCATCTAGCTCAAAGCACAACAAGTAGTACAGCTTCACAAAGGTGCTAGTGCGTACGGCAGCCTATTGATGCCACACCAGAAAAAAAAAAAAAAAAAACGAATCAGTATCATGTTCTAACATGAAAGGTTTATTGTTATAACAAGATATTTTCACATTATTACGACGTACAAGCTTTTCATGTTATAACAATAAACTCTGCTTGTTATAACAATAATCTATTTACCTTGTTATAATGGGAAACCTTTCATGTTAAAACATGATAATTTATCGCTATAAGAAGGTATATAGAAGGTTTCACGTTATGACGTGATCATCACTGACATTGTCATAATGTGAAACAGTTAATGTTATAAAAATAAGTTATCACTTTTTAACATGAAAAGATTCACGTAGATAAAGATAAATAGTATATTGTTATAGCAAGAAATGTTTCTTGTTATGACATGACAAAATGAAAATATCTTGTTATGATGTGAACAACATCTTGTTATAACAATAAACTTTTTATAACGTGATACTGATTTGTTTCTTTTCTGGTGTGGCAGCAATACGCTGCTGTATGACTGTATACTCTCAGTCTTGATAAACAGTTTATCAACCACAGTCAATCAGGAAAAAAATCGTTCTGTTTCAAATTCAAGCAAACTATGAGATGCTGTAAAACCTCCCCTCCATTTCATATTGTGTGTAGACCAATATTTACACACTGCAGTTTGTTTTTATTTAATGAGTGCTGTAATGATGGCATACAATTTAAACTTTAATCTAATTTAGGGCATTATAAGCTGAGGTGATATACATCAACAACCCCCTCACATTAATCTTGTTCTTTATCAATTATTCAGGTGTTCCCCCGAGTAAACGCAACGCTCATTCATCTTTGCATTCCTCAGTCCTTCCCTCTCTCTGTCTTAATGTGTCTCCTCACCTCTTTCCCCACCAGATTCATCTGTTGATCTTTCATTTGCACTCCATTCTTCCCCACCACCGATGTAGTTTAAATGTAATTTAAGTCTCACAAGCAGAGTATATTTATTTTCAGTTAGTTGACAATCAGTCATCTGCGCTGACTATTTTGACTGCTAAAAGAATTTTTGCATTTTTCGAGACAAAACTTTTTTATGAATACATTATAGGAACCCAAGTTATTTTCCCCCGTAAATCTGGATTGTATTTCGGTTTTTGAGGGTGTCAAAGAGTGATACCAGGACAAGATGAAACACTAACAACAGAGACAAAATACACTCTCAGAACACAAATGCCAGGGGACAAAATTAGGCATTGTGCTGGCTTAGGCGTGATAAAAGGAGCAGTACACCACACCATCTGGAGTTTGTTTGATCAAGTTATTTCTAACTAACAGGCAGAATGTGTAGTTATTAATACATGGGAAATTGTGAACTTTTCCACAAAAGGAATTTTATTTTTAACCACATTAAAAAGCATTTGGACAATGTATTAGATGTGTTTATCCACCGTGCTAGGCCACAAAGCTAATACAATTTTCAGAACCACTCTTCAATATCAAGTTTGAATCTTTATGTTAAAAAAAATGATTGTACTTTGAATATTATTGTTAATATATGATTAAAACTGGACTGTTACAAGCAAAACAACTGTCCTTGGAAAGGAGGTCACCTTGTGTTATCGATTACGTGAACAATGATTTACTTCGTGTGCAGACTGCTGCCAAAAATCAGCATAAAGGTGACGATCAGGAGTTGTACTTCAGTGTTGTCATGAATACTTGTGCAAATGTGAGCTCTACTTGATCAGAACGCAGCATAGTTTGTGATCAAACACTTGGGGATCACCCATGTGAGAAGAGCAGCAAGACACCAAGACAATGAAATGCCAACATTTGACATAGGCCATGTTATTATTAGCCTCTGTGTCTGCTGGATTCAGACCCATGAGGACTTTTCTGCCTCATTGTAATGTTTGCTTATGTCTATCTTAACACTGACAAAGATCGATACTGCCTGTACGATCCATCGTTACGTGTCTGCCCATCCACGAGAACTTGCGGTGCTATTTCAGGAAAAAAAAAAAAGTCTGACTGAGCAAACAGTCTTAGCAGCATGGGAAGAGTTGAGTCAATATTTAATAGGCATAGATAAAGCCCTTCTTTATTCTTTTGATGCCTGTCATTAAATTCACAGTCTTTCATTTTCATATCACTGAAGGTACTGTCTGTGTGAGCTCCAGTGTAGTGCTGATGTTTTTCACAACAAAGTTATCGGACTCTTATTTTGATTGTCAGACTCAGTGTCTCAAAAGACTGAGTCTTCATTCCCCCCTTACCAGCCACTCCCTGCATGTACTTGCCCTCTAGCTTCATTTTGAAATTGGCAAGTATTTCAGGGTTTTTCTGATTGATTTTGTTTTGGAGCCCTTTATGCAACATTTTGGTAAGTTTGCAACTCTGTAGACTCAAGGGAATACCCCACAATATACTGTACACACCCATATCGGCAGGATGACACCATTTGCAAGTGCCTTCGAAAACTGTTGAAAAGTAAAGCTGTGACTGTGTGACAACACCATGGTTGATGTTTGGTTAAATTCAGGTACACAAAAGACTTGGTTAGGTTTAGGGAAAGATCACGGCTCGGGTTAAAATTAGTACTTTGTTAAGATTAGGAGACCTTCGTTGTCATGGTTGCAATAATAAAGATGCGATTAAAGAGGACCTATTATTATGGGTTCTAGTAGAACATGTTTACATGCTTTAATGTTCAAAAAACGCTTTACTTTTCTCAGTCCAGTCTGCTCTGATTGTTCAGCTGACCCACTGTTGTGATTGGTCAACCGAACCGAACTCTTCGGACTCTGCTCCAGCTCCGTTCCAACTAGCTTTGTTTTAGGATGTGGCAAAGTAGCCGCATGGCAGGTATTATGCAAATGTGTTACTTGGTGACATCACTATGTTATGGAAGAAAAGACAGGACTTCAAGGAAGGTGTTTCAGGCAGTTCAGGAGCAGTGTTTCTGTGGGGGAGAGTAACTCCCTTTGGCGTGGACTTTGGGCTTTGTAACTTTGCAAACCTTTTACATGCACAAAAAACTATGTATCACACTAAATGAAAGGGGAAAAGCACAAAAACATAATAGGTCCTCTTTAAGGTTAGGGAAATGTCGTGGTTCAGGTTAAATGACTACTTCATTAAGGTTAGGAGACTTTCGTGGTCACGGTTGCAATAATAAACATGTGGTTAAGGTTTGGGAACAGTGGTGGTCATACTTAATAAAAAAAGAGCAGCGTTGGCCGGTGTTAAAGTCTGATGTTTTGTTCATGATTGTTGTGATACATTTTTATTTTATTAATGTGACCAGGCCTTTAGAGTTTAAGGGTAACATTGGAACCGGGCCATTGAGGATGACCATTTGTTGTGCTGAGCAGGTACCTTACCCACAATCCAACAGTGGCATCATATTGTGGAAGCACTGGTGGCAATTATCCTGGCTGCATCGATGCACAATGGTGAGGCAACATACACAAATAACATCACCACCAACACATCTCAGCAAAGACTCTCTCACAGTGTTTACAGCCTTGTTGGACACAAAAACGCACAATCTGTAGGAAATTCAGAATTGGGAAATGACTAACTCAGACAAAGAGAAAGTGGGCCACTATGAATGTTAATGCATGTGCCAATGCTTGCCACTACTGGTTATTAATAATGTTTATCAAGGAAAAACATTAGTGGGTCTGCCTGAGGGATCCCAGAGGAAGACTGACTAATGAGGAATTTTAAAACTCACAAATGTTACTATGAAATTATGACTGTCCCACTTAATGACTAGTGTGTCATCAGGGGGTCATGCTTGTTAACATGTAGAAATGGAGATGTGAGTGGCAATATTGAAACACTGAAGTGTCTCACTAAAAACTACCAGGAGCCTTTGAGACAAAGGCTATTTATAGTTAAAGATTATCTTTTGAATCTTTTCATATGTAACACTTTAGGAACCGCGCTCTCATTGTTTGCAGTCTTTATCACCACTATCCAACTTCCAGACTCATAGCTTAATTAAGATGTCCGGAACATTATCTTAAAGCACAAGAGAGACAGCGGGAGCTCAAGAGAGAATGATAGAGGTTCTGAGAGCAAGAAATGTAAACAATGTGGAGAAAAAAAAGAGACACAATAACTCTGAACAGACTGACAGCGACAGCGGTCAGTGGTCGATCAGATTGGGGTTGAAAACAGGTCAGACGCTATTTGGCATCGGTGAACCAGCATTTACGGGGGTGGGAATTTAATTTAATGTTATTGACGTTTAAACAACATTTAAGCCTCTCATCTAAAAAAAGTGTGTGAGGGAGAGAGAGAGAAAGACAGAGAAAGAGTACACACAAACGTATTTTCTAGGAAACAGGGTTGCACATCAGCCCAGTTCGTGAAATAGTCACAAAATTCAATGTATTGATTCATGTACATAGACACAAATTTCCCATTTGTGGATGAGTGCGTAAAAAAACACAGGACTTTCGCCCTGGAGACTGGTGTTTGTGTTCCGTGTGAAACCACAAGTCAGGGTTGATTTATTTGTAACGTGACTTCTGTACTTAAGTTACAACACCTCTGGTGTTATTTTAGCCAAAATGGCAATCTTTTCCTAAAGCTAACAAAGTAGTTTTATTGCCTAAACCTAACCGAGTTGATATTTTCCTATAAACCTAACTAAATAGTTTTTGTCACATAACTTCCATACTTAAGTTACGCCACTTCCGGTATTATTTTAACCAAAATGGCAATCTTTTTCGAAACCTAACTAAGTAGTTTTGTTGCCTAAGCGTAACTAAGTCGATCTTTTCCTAAACCTAATTAAGTAGTTTTATTTTGAAAAGACTGGAGCAGAAACTGACACATGCGTCACGCGTTGCTGGACATTTGTAGGAAAAGTCGTGCTGAGCATCACGATAACAATGCGAAATTTGTGTCTATGTACACAAATAACAGATTCAATTTTGTGACTATTGTTGTGCACACACACACACATACACAATATGTATGTGCATAAGACTCAACAATACTGTATACACATGCCAGACACACCAATTACACTATCTCATGAAACATCTGCAGTTCATAATTTGCAATAAAACACACAATGAAGCTGCAATTCTGAAGCTCACGAAGATGCCAACAGTCTCACTACAATAGAACACAGTAAAGTGATATATCAGGAATACACACACCCTGTTAAATCCTGGTGTGGATTGGCTGGACTACTGTGGGGATGTGAATCCACAAACTGAATGACTAAAGCATCTTGATTTGGTTTTGTTGCAACCTGCTGTTGGCAGTGGTACAGTCTGATGCACACAGTCACTATCCTGCCTCGTCTCAACGGCGCAGGCTGAAGTTGGCGGTTAATAGTGAAGCCAATAATTTCTTGGCACACATCGGACCTCTTTTTACCAGCCAAGCATCATCTGAAAGAACGCGTATCAGAAAAGGTGTGTTCCTTCCCGGCAAGTCAAATTTTTTTTTCTCAATTGAACACTTTTCTCAATTGAACACACAAACATGGCAATGACATTAGCTCTTAATACGGGGTCTAGATCTCAACTGGATTGAGCATGTTTGGGATAAAGTGGAACAGGATTTTCACAGCGTGAATGCAGCACTGAGATTTCTGGAGGGAATTGTGTGATGCTATCAGACCAACATGAGCTAAGATCCCCCATGGAGGATTTCTGGCATCTTTTTTTTTTTTTTTGAATCAGTGCTGCTTCACAGGCTGCTGTGGAGGCAACATACTGTACAAGATGAAATCATGGCACTCAAGTCGACTTGTTTCAACCTCTTTTTCTTCTTCTTCCTCCTGTTTCTCTGCATTCTTCCCATATCGAGTGCCCTTACAGATCCGTGTCTGCATGTCTTTCACCTCTTTTTGTTCCATTGCTTGTTGTTGTTTGACTTAACATTGAAGATGGATGCTTTGATAAAGGAGAGAGAAGTAAAATCAAAGCTACTGTTTTCAACTCTTCGAGCACTTATGTTGCGACAGTGCTTTCAAGACGAGCAGAGGAATGATTATAGCGAGCGACATACAAAGAGAAATGAAGAAACGGTCTTGAGCACTGAAAAATAACATTGAAAGTGTTTGGTGGATCTTAAAGAAACTTTCTATAAGTGTTAAAAAGAAGTCTCAGAGAAAGCAAAGGCTTCTTTCTCCGTCTCATCTGACACCCAGCTGATACCATGAGCCATACGGAGCAGCTTTATGTCTTTTTCAGGTCTGTCTGTTTCATGTCTCAGCTGCAGCACTTGGTCCTTGAAATGATCCTCAAATGTCAGATGTCAGCACTGTAAAAGGGAAATGCTAGCTGAGGTCTGCATTCTTTAAATCTTACATACTACATAACCCTGTGCTGTCATGCAGCTGTATATGTGTGGGTGTATTTTATTGTTCATACTGTAGTGGGTCACATTTTCTCATTCAGTCAAGCCAATCTCTTAGATTTATTGATGCTTGCTTACTCAATGCTACGGTCCTGCCCAGATTCAGTTATGGTGGCTAAGCAATGTGTGACAACTGGATTGAGTTAACAGAGGAGTTTTGCATTACAGGTGTCAATTACATCTGGCCATTAATAATGACAATAATGTCATCTTAGTTAGATATACAACTAACTGATGAGTGATACTGATTCCGTGTCATAAAATGCAGAACACGTTTTTCAGACAACAAAACACACGTTTTTCAGTCTTCATCCTACTGTTTCTTAGATAAATATGTATTTTCTTTTAAATAAAATTTGAAAAAAAGAAACAAACTGCTTTATTGTGCAAGAACTCACTTCACAAAGTCGTTATGATTCACAGTTTTTCTCCAAAAAAATAGACTACGTAAGGGATAATACCGGACAACGTAGGGAGGCCAGAACCTCTGCTAAGTCTGTTAATTCCTTATTATGGACAACTTGAAGGGCATTATACCGGTAATACCATGGTCACTTGCCAAAGAAAAAAAATAATTAAGACCATTCGTTTACATTGTCAAGGGTTTTGCAAACAAGACCTAAAGTTTTTCACAAGCCATAACTCTGGGTCCTTGTTAACACCTGAGGGTTTGCTGACACCTGAAACAAGGGTTTACGTATGCTGGCTTTTTTCCGCTATCCCGTGTATTTGTCCGGCAGATGAAATTATCAACGGCCAAAACTTCCATCGGGAAATATGCCAAATAAATAAATAAAGTCATTAGTATTAAATAATTCAATCAGATGCCGGATTGCCTGCATAATTACATGTGCACTGCAGGACATGTGAGCAGAGTGGAGCGGTGAGAATTGATGCTCTTTGCTCACAGAGCTGTTTGCACTCTCCACACCCCCGTTCCACGCCACTCCAGGCCGCTAGCGCTTAACTCACCCACTCAAATCGCTCACTCCAAAAAAATAAAAAAATAAAATTAAATGATTTTAACTTTTTTTTTTACATTGAGCTTTGAAGCAATGTCTGTCGTCATATTTTATGATCTTTTACATTATGCTTTTTGCATTCCACATAAAGAAGCACAAGATCAAAGTTAAAAGGAACATACATAAAGCCACCAAATGGACACTTTCATAAGCGCACGTATATTGAAAAATGTATACTTTGATTGCTTGCTGTATTGTATGTAATGCATATAATGATGTAGTAAATGCAACGGCATAATGAAAGAGGAAAAAGATGAGGTCGTTGGGAATATCATTTTTTACCTTAGACTTATACTAAAATTACGAAGAAAAAAAAATATACAACTAAAATAACAACATATCAACTTATTATGCACCGAAAAATGAACTTCCATGGCCTGCGCCATTTCTGACAACGTCAACAAACACATCACAAGTCCTGACCTCGGAGCTGTCAGAAACTTTCCACTTACAAGGTCGTGAATACCACAAGAGGGGCGGCGTTCATATGGACCCTCCTCGTGAACACGGTAAAGACAACCCCATTTGAAGGCACCAACTGTCGTAGGTTATGGGGACACCTGAATGGAATGGAGCCATTGTTAGTGTTATTAGTAACACCTGTGCTTTTCCTTTTATGACAAGTCAAAAGGTCTACTGTGAAAAAAAGCCTGATTGGCACAGAGTGGCTGACAACTTGGACACAAAGAAAGGCTCCAAATTGATGCATTACTTTTTTGTTGCTGCCAAGTTATGTCCTGTTTGATGAAATCCCAGAGGCTGCTGCCTCCATAATGACAGCAATTCACCGTTCAGACTATCTTTATTGATCTATTCTTCAGCCTGACTGGATATCTGTAGTAAGGAAAGTCTCCCATTCAAACGTTCCAATTAAAAGGCCCTGCACGCCCACACAGGTGTTATCAGTTATTCTGGTTAATTTGACCTCTGCTCAGCTCTAAGTTGGAGGAAGCGTTGCTGGGCTTTTTCACAGCGGACATCTTGACTTCTCATAGCAGGAAAAGCACTGCAGGTGGAACTGATAACATTAACGATGGCTCTGCTCCATGTAAGCGTCCCAGTTAGCCTTGACACGGACTCATTACACATAATGAGCCACCGCCATCCATATTAATAACACCTGTGGTTTTTCCTGCTATAACGTGAAAATGTGCTGTTGAAAAGGTCCATTACCAAACTACGCAGGCTAATAAGAATGATAGAGGTGTAAGCTTTTTTGCCCTAACAGACACGACTAAATCAATCACGCACATCCTCGCAGTCCTGGGAGAAGGTCTAATCAGGTAAATAAGTGAAAACACCTGTATGGGTGAACCGAGGGTGTAAGGGCCTTAAATCATATTATAGTGACATTAGAATAATTATTAACATAACACACAAGTACAAATCATTTAAGTGTTTTAAAAAAGGTCAGATTAACAGCACAGATTGAGTTATTCTTACACTTAGTTTTACAATCTTTGATACTTAATAAACTTCTGACTACAACAGTTTATATGGAGTTTGTATGGAATGATTAGTGCACACACACACACACACACACACACACACACACACACACAGTCATACTGAGTAGACAGCACGTCATGTCAGAGTCAGAGAACAAATTGGCAGAGAACAGCTGCCGGTGTTATGGGCTTTTTCGTCCCTGTCAGAAATAACATTCGGGATTAACCCGATGGCTGAGCAAAGTGCACAGGTCTTTGTGCGTGTAAATGTGTGTCTGTGTGTATGAGACAGACAGCACTACATGCGCTGCTTTTTAATAAAGTTTTATGATAGATGCTGCTGTCATTTGGCCAATGCTTAGCGCTGCAGCTTTTCTGTTTGTAATTTGCCGTAGCTCACTTGCCCTCCTACGTTGTTAGAAACATTGTCATGGTGGTCGGTATTTCCAATTGTGGTTTTAAAGATTTGATTACACTGTGATCAAAAGCAATTCAATGTCTGCTCTCCAGCTCTGATAAGAAAAAAAAAGATGTGTCTTTCAAATATGCATCAGTGACAATGGAATTATGTCCTACGTCAGCTTGTGAGAGGGGCAGCTGCCATGTAGCCAGAGGGCAGAAAGGAAAAGAGAGAGAATGAGAAAGAAGGAAGGGGGGGCAGTATGTGAAACACATGTTTTTATATGCGTCATAGTTTAACACTTCAGTAAGAGAGATCACCACTTCCATTGCCCTCTGGCATCATACTCCTGTTTTCCTACAGTATGTTACACTAACAGCTGTTTGTTGAAACTTTTCCCCTTTCTGCCCTCTCTCCGGACCATCTATCAGATCTCAGACTTATTAGGTGTCACACCGTGTGCTTAATCATCACTGCTAGTCTTGTTTTCACCGTGTCATTTTGACAAATGAAAAACGGGAAAAAAAACAGACCTTACTTTATTCCAGGTGATTAATTCCGCTATTGCTGCTTATGCTAGACTCAGCATTTGCTGACTGATTGACTCCCTGCAGGCAGTAGTGATTACAGTATTTCCACTGTTTGCTCACTCTATAATGTGTTCAAACTCTGAACGGTGTATCATAGCAAGACCAACACAAATGTGTTAATAAATGGCATGGACAAAAAATAATGAGATGTTTCACTCAGTGGTTGGAGAATGTTCAAAATTACAATTATGTTGATCAGCTTGTGCACACTCTAATCAAACATTTTCATTTTGTTTAAATGAATGACGACATATGACAACATTTTGGGAAATGTGCTGTTTTCTTGTAAACTAAAACAAAAAACTGACTTTGTATGCACTTCAAACATCTCCAAAATTCACTTAGTGTTAAGTCAAGTCAAGTCAATTTTATTTGTATAGCCCAGAATTCCAAATCGCAAATTTGCCTCAGGGGGCTTTACAGTGTACAGGATACGACGTCCTCTGTCCTTTACAGATCCTCATCGGATAAGGAAAAACTCCCTGCCAAAAAACCCTTTTAACAGGGAAAAAAAATGGAAGAAACCTCAGGAAGAGCAACAGAGGAAGGATCTGTCTTCCAGGATGGACAGGCGAGCAATAGATGTTGTGTGTACAGAGTAAAAACATAATGAAAATACAACATACACAATCCATATGACAAAAAAACAATACATATAATGTGAACATATATTAGAAGGTAGATCCAGGAGGATGTCAAGCAGCTTCCCGGCGTCGCCAAACAGATAGAGCCAGAGCAACACAACATCCTCTCCACCATGGCACCTAGGGAGAGGACCAGCTTTTCGTTTTTAGGTCGCAGTTAGTGTCCAGCAGAGTTAAAGAAGTCACTTGTTTGACCTGCTGTCTATGTTGCTGTAATAAAACTGAACATTCATTGTCCACATTCAGTCGCTTTCCTTGGGAGATTTTTCAAGAAACAACTTCTTGCCAAAAAACCTTAGCACTCAATATCAGACAGTCGGCTGCAGCAGAAGTTGATGTTTGCCAGCAGAAAGACAGCGGAGCGGGGCTCCCTCCAGCACGGATTAAAAACATGCAGGTCTGTGCTGGGCACAAACACACTGACACAAACAATTTAGAAACAAATTTCTAAGAAAACTAGAATGGCACTTGGAGCAACGGCGCATTCACGTGCACCTCACATTGTCCCATTTCCCGAGTTGGGAAGCGGCTCTTCCTACTTCGGTGTGTTCAAGAGCTTTACGTTGAAATGAAACAACATGGACGCTACAAGTGTTGTATTTTACTGCTCAGAGCATTTAAACAGCACGTTAGCTGAGGGGGCGTTCATGTGAATTTTATCAATCATTTTTTCCGATTATTCCGACACCACATGAATGCAGCACAAATGCCCAATGCTAATGAAATATAATTTGCATATCGGCTTCGTCGGGTCAGTAGTTTTTCCTGTGATCCTTGTCATAAACAGAAAAAACGCTTTGTCGAGGTCTATTCCCCTGTTGAATAGTGTTTCCCTCCCGATAAATGATAGCACACCCCTTGGTGATTTATGGATAAGGGTTGGTTCAGGTTTAGGTAGGGGGAAACACATTTTGACAGGGAAACGGTATTCGACACAACACCGGACCATACCGACCTACTTTCACCCCCTGGTCTGAACACACCTCAGCACTGCCAGCCAAAATGTCAACAAGACTCAATCAGAAAACTCAAGCTCAAGCTCATCCACTATAGTGAACCAGTCAGCATTTTACACACTATGATATGCCATTTTTAATGACACACAACTGCTGTCGCTGTGTAGCACTTCATCCACCCCCTCAGCTTCACCTGTTTAGATCTGCTTTCATGTGTTATATGAATGTATACTTCAAAATAAACAATATGCCTGCAGCAGGCTGTGGAAACAGCTAACAAATCGAAACCAACCTGTCATGTTCATCAGTCAGTAATGCAGATACACTACAAGGAGTACAAGTAAGTGGACAACCCTGTCAACATCAGGAATGGGTTTTCCTATTTCAACATGACAGCTAAAGCGTGGTCCATAGAAATGGTTTTCTGTGTTTGGTGTAGAAGAACTTGGCAAGCTTGCACAGAGATCTGACCTCCATCCCAACGAACATCTTTGGATGAACTGACCGACTGCCAGCGAGGCATTATCACTCAACATCAGAGCAAAGGTTTCTAGTGAAAGTCTTCCCACATGACTCAAGGCTGATAATGCAGCATACTAATGCCAATTATTTTAGTAAGTGATGTGAAATAATCACTTATTTTGTTGTGGTATGGCTGTATCATATTCCACTATGTCATGTCATGGATGTAATGGTTACAGGATGATTTTCTCTCCCCAAATTCTGCCTTTCCTGCTGCCTCCATCTAACCCGTTCTCATTCTCAATCGTCACATAGATTGTCACAAGATCACGCAGCAGCTGTCACATGAAAATCTATCTTGTCAGGCTTCAAATAATGGCAATGCTCTCTCCTTAAGTTAGTTTCACTTTTGATAATTTGACTGACAGATGGTTTAGCCAATCACCTGCCAAGTATTTTTTGAAAGAGTTTCCAATGACGGCTTCTCAGATGGTTCTGTGTAACAAACCATCTGACGGGGTCAGGTTACTTTTGTCATGGTGTACATACACATTTTGCCAAACTTGGGACTTTCACCTAAGAGTCTGTGTTTGTGTCCTTTGTTTAACTAAAAGTCAACATTGACTTATTTTAAATTACGTAGGCTATATAAGTTATTTTATCCCAAACCATGATGTTTTCAGCACTTGGCGTAACTTTTTCAGGCACTGGCGTCACTTAGGTTTAGGCAACAAAACTATTTGGTTAGGTTTAGGAAAAAGATCATAGTTTGGGCTAAAATAAGTATGTCTGTTAAGTAACTAAAGCTAAGTATGTTATGTACATGTACATTACATAAGTTAACTTAAACCTGCAGTAGGCCCGAATGTGTTTGGCATCATTGGGAAAAAAATTCCATAATCTTATTATATATCTATATTATATATCTTTCAGCATATTGTAATTGAAGTGCTCTTAGCGATAACTGGACTTTTGCACCTCCTCCTCAATGGCTCTGTTTTCAGGCTTCAGAAAATCTAGCCCGTGACAGGAAACTTTGGCCAATCACAGGTCATTTCAGTGAGAGCATTCCTATTGGTTGTTCATTCAATGGAGGCAGCTGTCACTCACTCGCGAACTCCGATCAAACGGTCAAACTAGGCAGCGCTGATCAAATATGAATCAATATTGTTACTGCCTATTTCTCCCCTCAAATGTTTTCAGAAACATCTCGTAGTGTACTGTTTAGCTGTAAAATGAGAAAGTGTGCTCCGGCCGGTGGGCGGAGATTCATATTTCCTCAACTTATCTCAACATGGCTGCCGGGTCACATATAACCATCACAGTAACAGAATATTTATTCATATTTGATCAGCACTGCCTAGTTTGACCGTTTGATCGGAGTTTGCGAGTGATTGACAGCTGCTCAGAGACGGCAAGGCTCCAGATCGGCTCTGATTGGTTGTTTTCCACTGGTCTGTGGAATCTTGCAGATGCCATTAGGAGAACCGGAGGACACAGAGGCACATCATTTTTTTCAGATTACCTGTCTCATGCACTGCTGTCAGGATATAGCATCAGTTTCATAAAAATAACTTTTTTTTTAATCATATTTGCTCCAATTCTACCCACTGCTGCTTTAAGTCAGAGTTTTGGTTTCATACGGGACACATATCGGTGAAAATCCTCGGTGAAAATCCTGTGTTTGTTTGACCCATCCATCCACCTCAACCTCCTCCCTATGTGGACGGAGTGAATGGATGGCCACAGCAGTTGCTCTGAGCATCTAATATTGGATGGGTTTACATTGGAGTTAGTTGAAAGCCCGGTGCGTCTCATACGGACTTGTGCGTCTGGCTGCTCTATTATAATCACTGCTGTGGAAAAATTTGATTGCAGAAAAACCGGATGTATTCATGGTTTCAATCAATAGTGTTCTTCAGTTTCCCCAGCATTATACGACTCTCCTACCTTCTGTCGCCCAGAGCAGATGCTACTTCTGTTGCCTCTGGGTCCAGACAGAGCCTGGGGACCGTGGCTCCACACAAACACCACATATCCTCCTTCAGTTCTCCTCTCATCTTCCCATCCGTGTCCTCCCCTTTCCTTTCACCTCTTCATTTCCTTCCCTCCTCCTTCCCATCGCTTCCAGTCCAGGTGGCGGACTGTGGAATCATATCCTCATTATTGGCCTGTCTATATGATGCCTCGCAGCAACCTGCGCCAATCCACACAAGTGATAATTTCTCACAAACTGCTGGCGGAGGTAGAGGAAGGAGGAGGAGGAGGAGAAAGAAGCGAAGCTGGAGGCTTAATGCTCTCAATGTATCTCACATCTGTGCCTGTCAGCTTTGCTCCGAAACAGAAGGGGAGGAATAATTTGCGTGCCACTTTCACAAAGCTGGCAACAAACAAACTGCAGCACATAACAATTTACAGAAGCCATTTGGGTGACATTATTTGTATGACAAAGCATGTTAGTTCAACAGACTGGGAGACCTAAATGAGATTCAAAGAGGCACATTGCATAATACCAAATTACTTCGAAACACTAAGCTCCAATTTGCTCTGTGGGGGAAAAACAAAAAAAAGAAGAGGAGGGACAGGGAAAGCAATATGTGGCCACATGACTTTGGTGCCAATTAGATGAACTAGAAAATGTGCCTGACCTCCCATCTTATTGTTCTACCATCAGGGCCTCGAGGTTGATTTGGGATTCAGGACTCGAGCTCCGAATGTTTGTCTGTTCATTAAAGTAAAGACGGGTTGCCTGCTTACCTCGGACTGAACGGTCTCCCAATCAATACTCCAAACAGGTACCTCATTGCAGCTCATATATAATCAATTTGCCACAGAGCATCACAGATGAACTTCACCTCCATTGCTTTTACACTAACGCTACAGAACAAGCTTTCACGCCTGTCACAGGGAGTCGCAACCAAAGTGGTAAATGCATTCTCAAGGCCGAATATTCCCAACAACACCTGCAGCAGCTGTGCACAGGCATCAAATGCCGGCAGATTTGTACAAATGATGTAATAGAATGTGGGTGCAAGACAATAAATCATTTTTCATGAGGTTAAAGTGATAGTATGAACAAAATCTGTGTTTTGAGTGTCGAACAGTCACCTGAAAGGTGGGATGGGCAATACAAGACTTTTTAAATTTGATACCGGTAATTTTTGTTCCAATTTGAACAATACCAATACTAATAATTTCTTAAATTGTTATGTGATTTTTCTTTTTTTAATGATGGTAATTTTTAGGTAAACAAACAAACAATCATTACACTTAAAGGCAAAATCACATAACACATAACTGTTTACATTCAGTTCATTCATTTGCAATTACTAGCCCTATAATTTTAGAAACAATGTTTTATGTCTTAAATTTTCATTTTGCTTTCATTTGAATGATTTTCCTTTTCTTTTATATTTAATGAGCATTGTCGGAGGGAGTCTAAGATCCAAGATTTTCATTGCCAACAAATGATTCACTGTTATTGTTGTGCATAATATGATTACAACGAATTTGAAACTCATCTAACAACCAAATTTAAAATGAGATTGTGATGATGATGTATAGGAATTTAGGGTAGACAGACAGAAACGGCAAAAATAAACTAATGCCGGTGCAACCTGTAAGCCTGTCTAAAAAAAATGAAAGGAACATCTTTTGTCCGACAGAAGATGGTGCGCCGTGCATGACCATCTTCTTGTTTTTGTTCCATCTCCTTGTACCTTTCAGTGTGTGTTGTTATTAAATGTTTAAAGAGGTTCCTCGTATTGCTGCTGTGAGACACTTTCTTGTCACAAATTTTGCATCTTGCCGTTATTTTATCTACAGATACTGATTCAGTCAGTTACAACACCTTTTCAAATTGGGAAAAATGTATCACAATGTCAATAGAAACATGTCAAAATGCGCCATCACGTCTGTATGCTCATTATGTATTACTGATCACTGCTTCTACAGTCTCTTCAATAATAAGCGCTGTTGAAACTGTTTATATCACATCAGACACCTAAAGTCTCTCTTTTTGGTCTGTCTCACTCTCTCTGTGTGCTGTGTGACTGTCAGGGCAGTGCCATTTCTCAAGCTATATTGCATTTTCATATCCCTACTTATTGAATATGGACTGTGAAATATGGTAAGTGTAAATGTATGACTAATCAAAATAGATGGTTGCGCTGACTGTGGTAGAAATGTCATGTGGTGAATAATAGTCCTGAACTTTCATCGCATCTCTTTTTAAAACTTTCTTCCTACACGTCTGTGGTTATATTTTACTCTAAACCATGGCTGTTATTGGTCTAAACTTTAGTTATTCTTTTATGGAGTTCAGTAATTAATTTCTTAATTGCTAAGCAAATCGAGCAATTATCGTTTATTTGTGATGATACCTCTGAAATGGCCTAGGTGTAAAACGTGAGATTAAACTAATGGATGTTCTAAATGGTCTGTTTTATACTCTCTAATGGGTTACTCTGTACAATTAGATTATTTTATGCAAAAGAAAACCCTCTCTTACAACCAAAGCTCACAGATGTACAGCTATTGAACAAGTCATCAGGCCATGAAGTTCTGCCGCCAGTCATAAAAATCCAAGAGAATGAAACTAAATTATCTTGCCATCCACCGTGGCCTCTGTCTGAGTCCGTTAAGCTGCCGTTCCTTAAAGCTCCATCCAGTTTAAGATAAAGAATGAGATGTTTGCCGCGCACTGACCGTAGCTCTTTCACCGCTACCAAACTGCCTTTTATATCGTTAGTGCGGTGATATGCAATCAGAGCCAGTCTTCTAAAAACAACGATATGTTTCCCTATATCTCGGCCTGCTATCTGTCTCTATTCATCTGTTGATCTATTAATCTGTTGTCTCCTTGTATTGTTTGTTTGACTCCGTGTGTTTGCTTTTCTGTCTCTGTTTATTTCTCATTTCCCTCTGCCCGCTACTGGATGACTACGCATTCATGAAAATGGAAATCAATAACATAACGTAGCCGTACTGTAATTACAGAGCATCTATCACGACAGCGTTGCTTGACATTTCATAAAATAACCCTATTTTCCTCATTAAAAACACTGAGTTAAAGCTGAAGTCGGCAACTTAGAGCAAATATGATTAAAAAGTATTTGTTTTATAAAACAGTCACTATATCCTGACAGTAGTGCATGAGAGAGATAATCTGTGAAATAAATCATGTTCTTCTGTGTCCTCCTAGTGCTCCTAATAGCATTTGCAAGATTGTTCTTTAAAGGAAAACAACCATGTCAGCAACGTCGTGTCAATATACGCTCGTTACATGCATAGTGTCCTTTCAAAATAAACTTCCGTTTTCACAGGAAGTTAGGTTTAGACAACCAAACCACTTAGGTATAGGGTTAGGAAATGGTTGTGGTTGACGTTAACTTCACTGACTAGCGACTCAAGTGAATAGTGACTTATGGGGCTGATGATACTTAATGACTCAAGTGACTAACAACTCTACTAACAAGTATCAAAATAAGACAATGTTATTTTTAGTTTCACACTGGACACGAATAACGGTCTCCTGGTTGAAAGTCTTGTGTTTGTTTGACCCATCTAGAATGCCTCCCGCCCGCCCTGAGAGGACTCTCACGCTATTAATACTACGTCTCTTCCTACGACCGTTGAATAACGCCGCAGGTAGGTTTACATTGGAGTTAGGTAAAGCCCAGTTCGTCACGTACTGTTGCTAAAGGGTGCCTCTGGGCGTCGATTTCCGATGCCAATGATGAGTTGGGAGTGAGAATGTCTGCCCAGAAACTCCTCGGCTCTGATTGGTGGTTCTGGCGTGGCGGAATGCCATTAGGGGTACTAGGACGAGGCAGAGGAACATAATGTTTTTCTGTCTCATGCCTTACTGTCAGGATACAGTGGCAATTTCATAAAAATACGTTTTTATAATATTTGCTCAAACTTACTGACCGCGGCTTTAAAAGCGCTTTAGTGGCCCGTGCAACAAACATTTGCTGTGATGAAAGATCTTGAACCTGCAGCTCAGGGAGTGAAATGCCAAGTCCGGGCTTCGTGGTAGCATCTATACGTCCTGAGGCGCTGGTCAGGATAAAATGGGCTTTACTCAGCACCAATTTAATCCTGCTAAGAGCTGCTGTCTCACAGCATTTCAATTCTTCACGGGAAAAGGCCACAGGAAAAGGTCGATATAGTCAGGGGAATGTTCTGCTGATTATTAAAATGGTTACCTTTAAATAGTTGTGATGATGGTGGCAAAAAAAGTTTAGATTTCCTTTTTTTTCAGCCTCACTTTTTTGCTAGAGGCCAATATTTGTGTCAATTAAGCTGTTAAGCTACCCGACTGAGTATGATTGTAGAGGCTGGTTGAGACCTAATCGGCCCAAGGCAGTGGGGAAATAGCTGAAAATATATAGTTTAAAGGTTAATGTTAACATTTTGAATTTTGTATATCATATTTCTTCATCAATTAGCTATTATCTGGAAAAGCAGCCCCCAACCAAATGCTTGTTGGTGGTAGACTCAGCCTCGGTTATTAGTCATCCTCTCCTGCATTTCGGGATAATTTTCTCCTTGTGTGCATGTAATTATGCCTCATCTGGAGACAGAACCTAAAAGCCTCTATGGCAGTGATAAGAGGCTGATAAAAAGCTAAATATATCTTTGATGAGATTTAATCAATGCATTGATCAGTTGCTCATTATGAACACCTGAGATAAACAGCCGAAAGGATCCAGCTCAAAGCATCTAATCCACAGCAACCCTGCAAACAAAATCCAGAGTGGATTAGCAGGGTTTCATTAGATAGGCCATTAATATTTATAAATTAATTTCACACATTGTTTAACCTGAGATGGCGAAAAGGCTCTTTGTGAAATAATCATTGGAGCCCGGAAGGTTCATTAAGCCTCCTGACTAATCCTAGCAAATCCACTCGCCTCCCCAGAACGCTCCAACCTGAACTGGCTTACTCCTAAATAATAGTGGCACCTGGAGCACCAAGACATTTGTCCTCGTTGCCTCCTGTCTTGCCCAACCTGCCACTCTCACAGGGGCTCATGTGATTGGGTTGGTACTAGCCAAATGCTCTTTCCTGGGGGCCAAGCACTATGTTTGTTTTTTATGTTTTTTTTTCAAATCCAAATCCAGTGTATTTTACTGTGAGAAGGAGGAATATGACAATACTGCCACAACCAAATAAAAAAACAAAAACAAAAACAAAAAAACACTCTGTGCCCAAATAATATGTTTTTTCAACCCAGTTGCCAGAAAAAAATGTTGGCATTGTACGTTTCTGAAAACCACGGATACGCTGAATGTCGACGTTTCTGAGCCTAAAACGTATTTCATAAATACGTTCAATATCAGCCTTGTATCACACATGCAGAAACCCACAATGCCTCGTGGTTAACATTGTGAAACGATTGGTGACAAAAGCAACAAAACTGCTTGGCTAAAAAATTTCAAAAATAGATTTGGGTTGTGTTAGAATAATAGAATAACAACTTAACGTAACGACGTAACGCAACGACGTAACGCAATGACGTATCGCAACGACAGAACGCAACAAGGTAACGCAACAAGGTAACGCAACAAGGTAACGCAACAACGTAACGTAATGTAACATAATGCAACAAAATTTAGTTTTCTGAGCACTTTATGGACTCTTGGTCTATTTGACTTTATGCTATTTTGAGGTGAGCTTGTATCATCAATGTCTCTTCTTCACCAATGTAAAAGCAGGTTAGTCTAATCTGACAATTAGGCGGAGTGTACTGAGTTGTCAGGGAGGTATCAATGGAACAACCCCATTCTAGTTGGATATGTTTGTACAATACACTATTATGCAAATATAAGATATTAATGCCATTTTTTTTTTTGGCAGGACTATAAATCCTTTACTCTCTTGTCACTAGTGAATTCTGACATGCTGTATAATGCATGACGAGTAATGGCAAACCTAATGCGGAGGGTTTGCATTTTTCAGTAACGCTGCTATGTGTGGCAGGACGCAAAAGGTTACAGATTTCACTGCTGAGACGTCGAGGATTTATATTTATCCCCTCAGAGGCAAATCTATCTAATATGACAGTTTAATCCTCTTAGAGACGTATTAACTGTGATCAAAGAAAGGACTTCAGCATTCAAAGTTTCTCTGCCACCGTCTAGCGCCTTCACTCTTAACAGAAACCCCACCAGCTGATTGTTTTATCCTTCCCAATTTACTTTGGAATGTAACCTGGAAGGAACATTTCGTACATTTCTGAACAGCCATTTGTATGAGATCTTTTCTCTAGGGTTGTGCAAAACAATGACATTTTACACTTTTACAATCTGTAAAATGAGTACACAAACTAAATACTATTATCCCTCACTGTGCAAAAATTATATTAAAACCTATTTTTTCCCCTTTAGCAAGATACATTGATGGAGTCATCAAACAGGATATTGTGTTCGGGACTTCTGGCTGGATCTTCTGTGTATGAAGACAATTAGATGGCTAATTTTACAGGCTCTTTATTGTAGCACTCAGTTGGGACTTGCAGCAAAGCCCGCAGCCTTGCAAGTTGATTGTAGAGAGGAAGAAACTGGGCTGGATATTTAGGGTGTTTTAATTGGGACTACAGAACACAGCAGGGGGGGTGAAGACATTAATGATTCAGCCTGATATCCTGCACAGAAGACTAATCTTTAAAAAAAGATCTCTCAGATGTTTGGAGGTTCAATACACATTCTCTAAATTCTGGAAGTTCGTCACACCAACTTTTTCCACAATGGAAACAGATAGTGTATTAATCTTAATCTGCTATGTCTGATTTGAAGCAGCGGGATGTTAATATGCAGAGTCCATCTCGTTCTCACTCCGAACTCGTCTCACCTGCCACTCGGCATCGGAAACCAACGGAGGCACCCTTTAGGAACAGTACATGACGAACTAAGCTGTCAACTAACTCCAATGTAAACCCACCCACGGTGTAATTCAACGGCTAGAGGAAGTGACGCAGTATCAATATGGTGTCCACTCAGGGCGGGTGGGAGGTGTGGTGTATGGGTCAAACAAACACAAGACTTTCGACCAGTCGTCAGTACTCGTCAGGCCTGTGAGTCATGTGAGTCGCTAGTCAGGGAAGTTAATGTCAACCACGACTGTTTCTCAACCTAACTTCCCGTGATCCTTGAAAGGACACTGTACCCTGCGTGTCGGTCTCCGATACCAAGGGGCACTGATCAAGCGCGGTATTTGACGAGTTGAGAGTGGCAGTGTGTTGGTAAGTCTGGAAGTCATATGCAGTATGCTTGTGGACCAACCTGGACCAAACACACTCTTTGGCTGCCTGAAGGTGTGTCTAAAGAATCAGTGGGAGAGTATATACATTTAATATAAAAGTGACTTGTTTTCTTCTTCTGTTTCAAACACTTAAGTCCTTTGCTGTGATTAGATTAGATAAGAAGTTAAATTCATCATATTCACTGCCTGCACCGCTATCCTTCTAGGGTTTTCATCTGAAAGTAGGATTAAAGAAAAATATGTGGACAGTGTGTGCCAGTATTCTCACAAGCTGTTAATACAGTACCAGTACATATGCCAGGATGCATTCTGTCATTGACCACAAGGGAAGGGATGTGCAGTTTTTTTCCCCCTGTGGGTCAGACTTGTCTTACAGAAGAAATGTGTTTACTCTGATCACTGTCTTTGGCTCACTTACTTCATCCCCTTGACTGACTACACCCTCAAGCAAGACCAGGCACAAGGGCAGGTACAAGTGTTACCTGCATACAAAAAGAAGAAGAGTGGAGGAAGGACTTTTCAGAACTTTCAGAAGAATGAATGGGAGCCAGCCTCCAATGCCGTATCCAGTTTTCTTTATACATCCATGGCTCATATCCAATCAGTGTTTAAACTTTTAAAGTCAAACACACATTGGACAAAACTGCCCTCCAAATATTCTCATTTTTCTCTATGTGCTTATGAATGATAGCGTCCCCGTATGGGTTTGTTTGTAGTAATAATGACAAAAGCGTAACTATCACCCTCACCACATCTCACTGTATTTAAGGCTTTTTTTGACCTGTTGCCAAAGAATTATGCAACTGCCTCCGGTGAGTAATGGCAATTAGATAAATAGACATATTAGGTAGAGGTCA
>CAKALG010041413.1:0-16754 GCA_916700815.1 Helicolenus hilgendorfi | reverse complement strand
GGTTAATGGTGTCTCCATCTCGACACCACTTCCTCCACCAAGCCCCCTTCCATGACTATGGAAAGATGCAAAACTCTGGTGCTTTTTTGACAATAGCCGCTACATGGCTCTGCGGTAGCCCTGCCGCCATTTTGGACTGAAAACGGCAATGAATCCATAGCCATGGATGTATAAAGAGACGTCTGTAAATCAGAGGATAATTTTTTTTAGGTAAATCAACTTCCCAGTATGAACAATTGAATAGCCCTTACTTAAATCATTAGGGCCTAAAAGTTATAAAATGCACTAATATCCAAATCCAGAGTTATTTTCCTTCCTCCGTTCATGTGAATGGGACCAAGACCGACTGGAGCGAGGGGAATTAAAGGCAACGCCACTGTGCCTGCTCTATGGGCCCAATGGATGTGGAAGATCGCCAGATGATCCAGGTACTTTATCACTCGGCAGTCGAGCCATTTTGGCTTAATGCGCCACTGAGGAACTTTCAGAAGAATGAATGGGAGCCAGCCTCCAATGCCGTATCCAGTTTTCTTTATACATCCATGGCTCATATCCAATCAGTGTTTAAACTTTTAAAGTCAAACACACATTGGACAAAACTGCCCTAGAAATATTCTCATTTTTCTCTATGTGCTTATGAATGATAGCGTCCCCGTATGGGTTTGTTTGTAGTAATAATGACAAAAGCGTAACTATCACCCTCACCACATCTCACTGTATTTAAGGCTTTTTTTGACCTGTTGCCAAAGAATTATGCAACTGCCTCCGGTGAGTAATGGCAATTAGATAAATAGACATATTAGGTAGAGGTCACAAACTACTTTCTAAAAAACCCCCACAGGCCAATCAGGGGTCAGTGTGTCCAGTATGTGTTCCACATTGCAAAGGGCAATCAGATAATAATCAGCTGCCGTGAACCTGATTTTCTAAACTAATGCAGATGTTTAAAATGGCGGAAAGTGCTCTGTACACATTTAGCACCAGTGTTCTTGACACGGCTAACAAAAAGAGGGAAAAGCTGCAAGTAGCAAGTAATGAAAGAAAGATGGCAGGAAATAAGGAAGAACAGCAAAAAAACAGGAGAAATATGAAGTGTATGAACAACAAAGAGAAAAATAAAGTGAGGGAAAAGAAGGAAGGGAAAAACGTATGTTGTAGTGTTGTAATCAAGACAACCTGAACCGAGACCAAGACCAGAGTGTATCAAGACCAAGACCAAGACTTTGGGGGGGTGAGACCAAGTCAAGACCAAGACCACACCAGTGCAAGTCCCTCGCTGCATTACACACTTACGATGAGATGTGGAACATGCAAAATTTAGTGATAGCCATACAGTGACCGGTCTTAAAGTCTGAGTCCTCTTAGTCCAGGACCAAGTCAAAATGCGGTCGATTATGAAACGAGACCAAGACCTTCAAAAAGTGGTCTTGAGACCAAGACCGATCTTGATTACTACAACACTACTATATACATACATACATACAAAACATCAGTATAATATATGTGTTTTAAATGATAGTGTAAATAGAAATCTTTTGTTGTAGTCGGAATGATAGTCTTCATCTGACCGAAACAGGCTATGCGACTTAACTATATTACAACATTTCATCGATGCAAACAGTAAAGGCTTGTGCCTCACTTGCAAAAGGACTGTTAAGCACATGCCAGCATGCATAATTAATGAATGGACCTCTTTGTTGGTTATTCTCAGACTCCAAGGACTGCAGCGGAAGGCCATATCTGTTGCAGAGGACTTTCATCCAAATTGTGTTGGTGCACTTGATGGAAAGCACATTTACATTCAGACACTTATATGCATATCTCGGGAAACATTTGGGAATTACAGGGGCCGGATTTCCATCATCTCGACGGCTGATGTTGGTTCCTGCTTGCCACCGTGGGAACCCGGGGGAGGGCGTCAAGTGCTGGTCTCTCTCTGCTTGTTGCAACTTGAAGAAAGCGCCTCAGAGGGGACTCTTGATCTTCCTTTTCCCCCCAGCATCTAGTCCAATCAGGAATAGTGACAGATGTATGGTTTGAAATTATTATTCCCACCTAAGAAAAACATGCACTTGAAAGGCTTCACAGCCGAGACAATCCAGGCAAGTCTACATTAATACTGGAGACCAGTCAATCAGGTTCTCAGTGAAGATTTTAAGTCTTTGTCAGAGATTCTGTGGTGATTGACATTGTATCTTGAGGATATAATTTGTTTACATGTCAGTATTTTAATTTACAGTGGAAAAACCTGACTAACAAAGCTGAGGGACCTTTCTCTAATCTCACTTTTGAGGGCATTTGAATTGCCAACAAAATGCCAAGGGTCCAGCGGGGAGATGGAGCTCATGAATTTTTCATGTATTCCCTAATGTCAGACACTCTCACTGGTGGAAACACTAGATCTTCACTGTTGAAGAAAATGCTGCGATTAATTCTTCAACGTTGCACACTTCTCACTGTAACATGAACGGACTGTTTGAAGCCATGCAACTGTAAAATTAGAAGAAAAAAAAAAAATTAATTGGGTACATTTTCTCCTCATACACATACTGTACATGTACACACACACACACTTATAGTACATATGCTGTTGTCATGCTGTGTGCTTTTACTGTAGATATGGAAATCTGAAGCGTATTTTTGTCTTCCCCAATGAATATGAGGAAGTGAAAAGAAAAGGTGATGTATAATTGCTTTAAACTTAACAGCCAATGTCTCCATGAAACACAAACATTATTGTTGTAGCGTATTAGTTGGCTGCTATATGCTAATGTAAGTGTTTTTAAAGTTAAATAACCTATTGTGCTTTTGTGCTTTTTCCCTTTCCTTTAGTGTGATATATAGTTTTTTGTGCACGTAAAAGGTCTGCAAAGTTACAAACCCCAAAGACCACGCCAAAGGGAGTTACTCTCCCCCACAGAAACACTGCTCCTGAACTGCCTGAAACGCCTTGCTTGAAGTCCCGCCTTTTCTTCCGTAACGCAGTGATGTCACCAAGAAACAGATTTGCATAATACCTATAGCGGCTAATTTGGCACGCACTCAAACAAAGCTAGTTACAGCGCAGCTGGAGCGGAGTCCGAAGAGTTTGGTTCGTTGACCAATCACAACAGAGTGGGTCAGCTGACCAATCAGAGCAGACTGGACAGGAGCTCAATCAGAGCGTTTCAGACAGACGGTGAAAAGAGGTGCTGCAGCACAGCCAGTATGAGAAAAGTAAAGCAGTTTGTGAACATTAGAGTATGTAAACATGTTCTAGTGGAAACCCAAAATACAAGGACTTTCCGCTCTCAGAATACAGGGCTCCTGTCTGTCCCCCAGAGTGACAAAGAAGTCAGCAGGCCAAAGGGCCTTTTCTCATCGAGCCCCCTTCCTCTTGAATAACCTCCCTATGAACATCAGACAGTCTGATTCTGTGGAGGCCTTTAAATCCAAACTTTAAACCTATCTTTTTGCCCTAACTTTCAATTAGTTAGCTAGTTATTCTTTTATTATTCAGCTGGCGGGTCGGTCTCAGTCTCAATGTATAATTTAAGCCTAGTAGTCCTGCTGACGAGAATAATATTATTTTTAAGCCACTGCCTCTCAATAACCCCCTGTTGTTTATGTCCCACAAGCACTGCTGTGTACATCCATCTCTCACTGTTTCCCGTTAAAATGTTTTTCCTCATCCGATGAGAGGGTAAAGGACAGAGGGTGTCGTATCCTGTACAGATTTTAAAGCCCCCTGAGGCAAATTTGTGATTTGCAATTTTGGGCTACACAAATAAAATTGACTTGACAAGTATGCACCTGAAAATAAGCAAAATAGATCCTCTTTAAAAGTTATATAAAAATATGGAAAATGTGTGCACACTTTCCAAGACATTTAAGGCTTATTAAAAATGTCCTCTAGACACAAAACAAGAGTGCATCACACAATATGAACTGAACTTTGATTGCGATCAAGTTTGAGTCTTTATTGGAACCATCAATCATCTACGATTGATAGCATAACACAACACTGACAGTGATGAAATGTCTAATTCCACTTTCTGTATTCAGTTATTTATGAATCTTATCTATCTGATGAAACTTCAGTTTTGTGAGTCAAAGAGTAAAAGCAGTTTACTGAGTGAATCCCTGGCTGTGGGGATGCCATAACTCCTGCCCGTCGCTATATAACCCATGTGAGGCTATTACGTTGGCATTTCTATGAATTCATAAGAGCACGACGTGTTCTCCAGTGAGTTTTAGTAATGACTATATTATTTATGTGCGTTGAAAGGCTTCTTTTGCAGTACATCCAGCAGCCAAAACCACAGAAATATTCAGTTTAAAGTTGGACACCTGCAGCTCAGAGCAAGTGTATAGAAAATATCATTATCTATTATTTATGCTTGCAGTATTGAAGAGGAATATATGCTCTTCTGGAGATTACCTCTCTTCTGTGTTCTCTCCAGGTAATGACAGCGATTCATCACTGAAAGCACAAGGGAGGGGAATAATGAATTATTGAGCTTTTCTTTTGCACAGTTTTCCATCCCATGTGTATTTTTCGAGTCGGTATCATCAAAATAAACATGTAGTTTATTTCTCTAATGTAATTAGTCTTGTATGCGCGGTAGGGCTGTGACTGTGTTTCTAAACAAGACGCAAATGTCATTCTATACATGTGTTTTCATCTTTATGTCTGCTCTAATATTGCTTTTCCTTCTCCAAGGAAATTTAAAAAAACAGGTTGCTATCCCTGTTCTCTCAAACCTTATTCCACATTGGCTTAGATGTTTGATATTAGATCTATTTTTGGACTTATTTTTTTTCTTTCCCCGCTGAGTTTTCTTGTTGGCATTAGAGACTATGTTCTGCGGTTTGTTTATCCAGCCCAACTTGTTGAGTTGTATCAGGGGTATACAACATCCTTGGACTTTCAGCTGAAATCATTTTCCTGTTTGATAAATGGGCCTATCTGCTCTTGCTGTTCCTCTTCGAGAGTAGGGTTTTTGGAAATCAAAACATATACAGGATGTATACGTATGCGATCAGCTGGTTACACTGTTATCAGGTCATTACATGGGCGTTATCAGTGGTTATAAGCCTCGTAGGTGTGGTTCAGAAGGGGCCTGCTACACAAATACAATCTCATCCCAACTCGACACATACTGGAGCTTTGTCATCATGGCCCATAGCGTCACTTTATTTTTGCCTTAAAAAACACTATAGTTACCCTTGGCGTCACTTTAGGATTAGGCAACAGAACCACTACAGTTAGGTTTAGGAAAGAAATTCATGCTTGGGCTTAAAACTACTACGTTTGTACACTAAAAATGACACTGAATTGTGAACATGGCAGGAACAAACAGCGGACTGTAACATGATGCAAGAGACCCATCCACCTCTCCTCTTGCCTGCCAGGTGTGTGTCTTTCTGCTTTTAAAACTACGTCACCACACTCCTGGCGCACTTTCTCGGAGCGTTTCCTGTTGCCTCGGATGGTTTTACATTATAGTTAATGGAACGCCTGGTGCATTTCATACCGGTGCTAAGGGGTGACTTGAGCGGCGGTATCGAATGCTGATGGGCGTGACAAACCCTCGGTATTTGACGCCCTGGGAATAAGAACCAGCTGGCTACACCCACTAGTAGGTTTTATCTTCGATTCACATGGGCGATCACTGAAAGAAGGTATAAAAGAGGACAACAGCAACCTGTAGCGACTATAGTAATTATGACAGGAGCAGAAGTGGAAGTCAGACAACGTAGTATAGACAATGTGAAACTCCATATGGGATGGAGGTCAAGGGCAATGGATGGTACACAAAACACAGTGTGATCACCCAGTAGACTGTGTGAAAGCAACATGTAGTTGTTTTTATGTTCAGAACCCTCAGTTTCACTTTCACTTTTCAAACATAGGTATTTTAAGCCAAAACACAATCTTTTCGCCTAACTTAACCAAGTGGTTTTGTTGCCTAAATCTAAAGATGTTGTAGTTTTGTTGCCTAAACCTAAACAACCTGTTTTGGTTGTGTTCAAAACGTAATGCTTCATGCTGTTTTTTTTAGTTTTGCTTTCACTTTTACAGCATAGTGGGTGCAGAGTGGCCCATCTGATCCACTTCATGAAGCTTATAACAACTGATAACGCACATTTGATGAGCTGATATCAGTAGGATGTAGATGTAGATGTTGCACACAAATACCTTACAATAATTCAAAACGTAGCGCTTATTGCAGGGCTGTGTACTGAAATACATTATATTTTTCACACAGTTATTATTTTGTCCATCTCGATACACTCAAAATCTGATAGTTTCAATGGATCCCAAAGAATAAAAAAGGGTCTTTTCTCCTGCTGGTGACCACCATGACCTGTGCCATTGTAGAGGCCAGTCAACCTTTATATGTCAGCGGGGGCCACAGTATCAAATGCTGAAAAATAACAAGGCTGACATCTCCCAGTTTGACTTTCTTCAGCTCCACTGTTACCCCTGCGAGTCATAAACGAAGGTCACCGCTGCCCCGCTTCTTTGAAAATCAGCAAGCAAGGGCAGTCACGGGATACGAGTCACCACATCTGGAGCTTTAACATTCACACATGGAGGTTTGGATGATAATCTTGGTGTTCAGGTAAACCAGTGAAGCCCTTTTTCATGCATGTATTCTGCAGTTTGCGTCATGCTTCTGTGTTAGTTATCTGCAGAATCCCATTCAGATGACATAGCTACCCCTCCTTTCCGCCAAAAAAAAGAAAGAAAAAGAAAAGAGCACTCACCCGGAGGAGCTGATAAAATTAGTAATTTTGTTGGATATAAGGCCATTTTCATTGGACCTTTAACTCGCACGGTTATTACTTTCAATAAACCCGCTCATCTGCTCAGCTCAGGCTGGGAATCCTCACCTTCTATCCTCTTCACTTTAGACTTATATTCATAAGGGGTTGGCCGCCATTGTTATGAAATGGAACCATTTCACATTACCACGTTCCATTACTGTGTCTACTTTCTATTACGACTCCCACCTGTCCTGCCGGGAAAGTCATTTATTTTTGACAGAGCGGGGAGAATGGAAGTCTGCAGTCTTACAGAAATAAAATGAGCTCTTTTTAGTACCATACTGAGGATCTCCCATCCATAGAGACTGCTCCTCTTCAAAATACAACAGCTTTTTTTTCTTACTTACTGACTCATATTGCACCATATGGGGAGCTAATCCTGACAATGGCTATGCATTTTTGTATTTTTACGGAATCTGGCCTTAAATCTTTTCAACATCGTCACCTTCTCTCTTGCAATCACTTTTCCCTGTTAGCATGTATTTTGTTCATTGAAATAATTAAATTAAGTTTCAATTATAATATTTCCCCTGTGTTAATTGCTCTGATAAATAAAAGGCGAGATAAGCTCTTTAATTAACTGGTATGTTATTCGGCTTTTATAATGTTAATTAAAAGGGTCAACCCAACTATCTTCTAATTTAACTGCATGTCTAATGATAAACATTGTTTTGATGTGACTAGTTTCTCCATTTGTGTTAAAGTTAAAGAAGCGTTTCAAAAAACATCTGAAATACATCAAATATCTATCGTTTAATATGCAGGAAGGGCAGATAATTGGTGGTGTAAGGGCACAAGCTTTGTGATATTAGTCAGAATCTTGTTAGCAGCAGAGCTTGGCCCTCATTCTCTTTGTTTATCTAACTCAACTTGTTGAGTTGCATTATGGGTAAATAGCATCCTTGGACTGTCAGCCTGTCCCACATATTTTTTTTTTCCAGTTGATTAAAGAACAGACCCACTGTCACCAACACTAAAGTAATGTTTACTCTTTGAAATCCAAGCCTGAACCTTTGTGAAGCTTATTTGAGGCATATTAATATATAAAAAAAAATGCATATGTAACCTTAAATTGCTCCTCCCAAATGTGTCCCAGTTTTACCCCAGACACCCAGGCGTCTCTTCAATTCACCGAAAACCATTGTTACTGAAACATGACACCAGCTTGACTTGTCGTTGGCCATTATTCAAGATAAGTGGAGGAAAGTCTGACTTCCCTAGACTCCCTGTTAGGGGATAAATTCCCTGGTGGCTGTGGGGTTTAGCGTCTGATTTCAGCTTGTTTTGTCTCCAGCTGACTGTGATGGAGCTCCGGGGGGAAACGTCTCCCCGGGGAGTTTGGTAGACAGGGTGGAAGTCGGCGGGAGGTGGATTGACGAGTTTTTCAGGAGCTGGACTAGACTGTTTGGGGTAGAGTCAGAAAACAGGCCATTTTGGATTTTGGGATGAAACATGTGGTTGTCTGATGTTTGGTTTTATTATTGTGTTTATTCCCTTGGCTCTTTGATATTGGTTAAACGTACCTATGATTTCCAACTAACACTTCAGTGAAATGTTTTCTGTGTGTCTGGCTATGGAAGTTAAAACTACGGTGAGAATGTAGCCCCATGACAGTATAAATACATACTATATATATACAGGCAAAGTTGAGTTAAGCTTAACAGTGATAAAAACAATCAAACAGCAAGGTAGACTAGTATAATTAACAAATAAAAACATTATTATTAAACAGAGAATGTGTTTTGATATGAGGTGACTTTATTGGTGATTGATCATTAATTAATTAATTATGAAGACCCTGTAAGGTCCAAATGGTCAGCCGATTAGACTGTTGTCAGGCCATTAAATAGGCGTTATCAGTCGCTATAACACAAAACACAGGGTTTACATCCAGGAGACTGGAGTTCACATCCTGTGTGAAACCAACAATGTGTAGTTGTCTTTGTGTTCGTAGTTATTTTATTCCAAAACCCAATGTATTTCCCTTAACTTAACTTGTTTTTGTTGCCTAAACCTAAAGAAGTTGTAGTTTTGTTGCTAAAAAGCTAAAGCAATTGTAGTTTTGTAACCTAAACCTAAAGAAATCATAGTTTTATTGTCTAAACCTAAAGATGAATAATATATGTATATATATATTCCACACTAGCGGATTGTATAGCCTACTGTATCTCTGGAGAAACTGTTTTGGACCAAAATATCTTGTAATTGTTACAGTAGATGATACAAACATAGAAGATACTTAACTTAAAACACTGCCCGGCTCGTGACTTGGGAGTCACATCCACCTACACAAAGTTTTTAGAATTCTACCAACGTGTGCCAATTAATGCTGAACGCAGCCCGCTGAAACAATCACTTAAATAAAGTTATGGCCATTAGGGCTTGCTGATCCATGAGCGCTTACGTTCTCATTACTGCCGTCTATTCATCCTTGTGACAGCTGTGGAGGATGTTTACTGACCTGTGATCTGTTACAGATGGGAAACAATTGCCGCCATTAAATTAGTCGTGGACAAACAGACTAATTGTCTTTATCTTCCTCTGAGATACACTTCTGCTTTGCTCGGGTTTTCTTACATGTCGGCCCATTTTGTTTATCGGAAAATGATAAGAGCTCCTTATATATTTAATTGTCCTCTGGAGCGGAGGAAGAGAAGAGCAAGAATGATATATTTTCAAACTGAAGTATTGAAAAGGACATTTCTCTATAGCTGTCACAGTTCTGTAGGATTCGTGAGTTACAGGGACATAATTCCCAGTCAAGTATGAGCATTTTCTTTTTTGAGTGCATCACAGCAGACAGCTTTTTGAACATACAGTAAGGGGGCAGAGGTTGATAGATTCAGCTTTTAGAGTAATGGCTTTCACCACTTGATCCTATTCAAAACAAAACTCCATTCAACTCAAGTACTGAATTATGCAGGAAAAAACAAAACAAAACAAAGATACAGTATGACTCAAAGTATGTCATAGTTGGTGCTGTTTAATTTTTCAATCCTTTTGTGTTTCTCTCTTGTTTGGTTACATTTTTTTCTTCCTTGTAGATGGCTTCCAATTCTATCCCTCATCTGTCTTCATGCCACATGTGTGAACAGTGGAAAGGGGTGTAGCATGTGTCGATAAATCCTAATCTCTGCACCAGCACCCTGAGGAACAAAAGAAAAATCAAGTGTGAAATTATGACTCTTGCTTGCTGGTTTCCATTTCCCTATAGGAGAGGTGTCACTACAGTCAAACAAAGCAGTGACTAATGATTTAATATCACATCAGCTCCCTTTTTGATGACAAATAATTTAAGTTTTCAGTTGGCTCTCCAGTGTTGCATACATTTATGCAACCATTCTTTTTTTGTTTTCTTTTTGCATTCAGTTTTTGATTCCTGGAAATGCATGGGCACGTTTGCTTCACATTCTGAAACAAAGTAATCACACCCACAGATGTTCATCAATACATCCCACTCACTATAAGAGCTGTACAGTATTTTGCTTTCGACGTTCCTCCTACGTTAAGCTAAGTGTGCTCTGTACTGTATCTCCATCTATCTAGCACACCAACATCAATCAAATGCCCTCGTTCCCCACCTCCATTCTGTTGTCAGTGTGTGTTCGGCATGCAAAATCAAGGAGCACATTAGCATGGAGTTAAAAGCCAGCACCTCCATTTTAACCGTCCTTTTAAATTTTTCCTTTTTTCCCCCCATTCTATAACATTTTGCTTAACTAGTTTCAGAAAGGTTTTACTTTATGAAACAACTGTATGTCCTTTATATCAATAAAAAGTTTCCTGTCATTGATTCAACTTACTTTCTTTCATCCAAAACTCACACCCGCAAAAATATATTCATGACTTTTTCTTTTATAGGGCCCTTTTATAAGCCAACATTTTAATCTGATGCGGTACAACCCCTGGCGAAGTTTGTTTGGGCAGTTGTAAACGCAATAATCTGATGCTGACCAAAACAACCAGTCCGAGACAGCTTGTGAGAGGTGGTCTTGGACGATTTCCAAGCGAACCAAGACGCAGGCTGCCTGTGCGGGCATTTGTTGAGATGTACACAGGTAAACAACATGAGTGGGTGACGACTGACCTGCAGGAGTCCAATGTTTGCTTGACATCTGGGCCGGAGAGAACACACAGAATATGCTTAATAAAGTCCACAAAAATAGCGAAGGAAGTTTATGAAGTCATAAACTGGAGGAGAGTGGATTCGTGTGCACAGTAGATTAGAGCCGAGTCAAAGTGAAAAAACTTTGATAGCAATATATCAAAGTCTGCGTCTCTCTGCATAGAAGTGGCAGCTCTCCAGACGAAGAAGATAAATTCACTCCTTCCTCGATCCCATCAGCAAATGACTTTTCTAATTGGTCCGTTTTAATTTGTGCACTGTAAAACCGAACCAGACAAAATAGAAAACGAATCATAAGTATCACTTTCACCTTGATTCAGAATAGCCAAAGGGACGATGGCTTGTGAAAGCGGCCTTAAAGAAATAGTTTTGAATGTTTCAATACCGGATAAAGGATAGAACTGTATGTGCAAACAATGATCTGTTGTATCGTTTGCTTCCCGGTGCTGTTATGATGTGTGCATTCAAACAACATGTGCACTCGGACTATTACTCCGACAGACACATGATGGTTGAAGAAAGAGGGGCATGTTTGGAGCTATTTCACAGCTGTGAGTGATGGTTGAGGGTAGTTTGTGTTTTTTTGTAGTTATTTGCACTAAAAAAGCTTTATTATTCTCAACAAATACATTTTTGCACTTTGTTTGTTAAAAAATACTTTTTTCAAGTTTGCACATTCAATTTATAATAATAAAAAAAAAACATTTGTGTGCCTTTAAAAAGTGTCCTGATTTTTTAACATGCGTGTGATAAGAGTGGAAAGCAACATGAAAGTACATAAACAGCTTTTAATTATAAAAAAGCATCGTATCGGTATTGATATTGGCGATTCTGGCCCTGTATTACATGGTATCGGATCGAAACCAACTTTTGCAGTTTCGCCCACCCCTTCTCTCTTGTCTTTGTGCAAAATTTGAGGCTAAATCCAGCAGGCGGTTAGCTTAGTTTAGCATAAAGACTGGAGACGTGGGAAAACAGCTAGCCTGCAGCCCACATGTTAAAAAAAAGTAACAAAAAAATAAAAACAGCACCATTCAAGATCACTAATTATCACATTTTATGTGACGAAATGTAAAAATTACATGGTGCTGTATTTCCCATAAAGACAAACTATTGCTTAAAGCCCACGGCAAGGATATAATCTTTATTTTAAGCGGAGATGCACATGAGCAGATTTCTGTAATTATCACTCACGATGGGAGGTATGTACGTCTTACCACCCTCAGTCTCACTCTCATTATCACAGCTGTAGATTGTCATATGTCTCACGCACAACAGAAATGTTCACAATTTACCACCCGTGCCATCCACCTTTACATGGCCGTCACACCCGTGTGCTTCTTAAAGGGCCCGATAGCTAACAAGGGACACACAAGCTCTTAACAACACATCTGCATAAATACGTCCCTGGCCCCAAATGTACATCTATGTTTTACATAACGATTCCCTTCTAATTTATCCTTGAAATGCAGCAGAAGCATTGCTACCAAGAACTTAGTGCTTGACTCTGTCTCCCCAAGCAATAAGTAGCAGTCTCTCTGACAGCAATTACCCGATGAGTCTGGTCCCTGGATGACCACACACTGTACCTCCTGTCATCATTATCAGGGCAGCAAAATCCACAGCCACCTGCCACCAACCTCTCGCCATTAGACCTGCATTAGTTTAGGTTAAGGGCTTACAGTATCTTAGTCACATTGAATTCTTATTAATTTCATTAGCTTTAGTTTAAGGAAAATTCCAATTTGTTATGAGTTGGGTCTTATTTTTGTGGTTTTGGCCATCATTTCTATCAGTTATGATAACTTTGCACTTGCCAAAATCGCCAGAAATACCCCATTGTACAGAAAAATAGAACAATGGAATTTGTGATGGATGTTTTTTCAACGGACAGTTAAGGCAATTAATTTACCCAATGCTTTTGTTTTATCTTCCAAACAAGTTCAGCTTAGACCCCTGTTGTTTTTAAAGAACATTATAGATCCAATTGCAGATATATTTAATTGTAAAACGATGGACCATCTGTTTTCATTTTGCCAGCCTTGTGATCAATTTCATGGGGTTAACAGACCGGCATGTGGGAATAATGTACACCCATACATTTTTTTTAAGCAAGCAAGTGTACATCTGTCACTCTTTACAAAAATCAATTCACGCCCTCAGGCTGCAGTTTCCACACCAGCGGTGTCAGACATTGCTCTCCCACCGCCCAAAAGCCAATCGTAGACAAGTTATTGGATTACATTGGAAGCAATGGCGTCATGTGTGAAGAGCACATGACACACGGTGAGTAATGTGATCAGAGATGCTTTTGTTTAAAGAAACCTTCCTTGGTTTCCAAAGTTGACTTTGTGCATTTCGGGAAGTAGCCCTGTGGTTAAGGTTTGGTTATGTTTAGGCAATTACATGGTTACGGATAGGGAATAACCAAGGTCATCATTAAAAGAAACCATGTTGGGAGATGACTCATTGTTGTACATGACTCATTGATATCCTGACAGTGTTGATGTCCCTGCTCCTTCTGATTTGGAGAAGCTCATCAAAGCTAGAAAGCCACAGTCAAATCAAACTTTTAGCAATTCATTGTGTTTTAGTAATAGCCAGTAATAGCTAAGGAAACTATTTGAGAAGTATAAAAGAGAAAAGCGGTCAGTTCAAGGCCTTGTGAATTTAGCAGCATGCAGCGAATGGAGAAAATTGGATATGAGATTCGTGGGAAACCAGCACCTAGACGTACGGCAACCTTCCTTTAAAACCTGTCAGTGACCGGCCGACACGGAGACGCTGAGAAGATTTGATTCTCTGGTATGAATTCACACTGATTGTAATGTGATGCACGTGGAATATTTCTGTGACACTCAGATAATGTGAGGCTGCAGGGAGAGTTGGCTGCTTGATATTTCCACCGCAGTTTTAACATTTTAAATGTCAAACTACAGTTTTTGGTCACAACCTCACTGTGAGATATTTTATTTAAATGGAAGTATGGATATCGCCTGAACTGAGGGAAAAGTCAGGAGACAGGGTCATGCTTTAGAACTATTTTCTCTGCTTTTACTTCAAATTTTGTATAGATGGCAGGGAGGACGTGTGTGTGGAAAGGGTATTTGTGCCAAAAGTCTGTTTTGAAAATGTCTAAGTGGTCTTTGTCACCTGGTTAAATTAATTTATTGACTCCGTCTCACTCGCTGCCAGAAATTGATTTAGCCTCAGACTTATTTAATTGGAAACTTCATCTCGGTTAATGCTGCAAAGAGAAAGTTATGAGGATAAACAGGCACTCTGGCTAATTGGAAATTAATCATTAGAACTTGGTTAGAATGAGAGAGGTGTCATGTGTCTCTGTCTGTCTGTCAGTCTTTGTCTGTCACTTTGCTCTAATCCCCAATTGAGCCTATTATAAATTGAGGCGTTGGGCTGTACATCAGTCTTAAAGCAGATTAAGTATTGTTCAAGAATTTTTGACAGATCTGTAAATCCTATGAGACACACCAACATGTTAGGATTTTGCAAGACACAGAGAAAAGGAGACAGCAAGGTGTGAAAATAGTAATGAAGGGAAAGAAAAATAGGTTAGAACCATTAATTGGACGTATTATACTTGATATACTTCAACGTATTCTCGTGCAACGGTTCGTATATCTTACGAAAAAGTTATTCCTCCGTTTTCATTTGTTTTCCTCCAGATGTCCAGCAACACGTTTCCATTTCTGCATTACATGCACAGAGTCTTTTAAGAATAAACTACCGTCTTTACGGGAAACAACTTCCTTAAGTTTAGTCAAGAAAGCTACTTAACTAGGCTTAGGAAAATATTGACTTGGTTAGGTTTAGACAACAAAGCTACTTAGTAAGGTTTAGGAAAATATAAACTTTGTTAGGATTAGGCAACAAGACTACTTAGTTAGGTTTAGGAAAAGATTGGGGTTTAGCTTAAAATAATTACGGCAGTGGTTACTTAAGTATGTAAACAAAATCCACGTTGACTTCTGGTTTCACATGAGACACAAACGCCGGTTTCTTGGGAAAAAAGTTTGTTATTTTTTGACCCACCCATCCACCCCGACCTCCTCCGCATGCGGCGTTCTATTTATATTTCCTCGTAGATGATTATGTTGATTACACTCATTTTGTGGGACATACACAAATTACAGTGCATTCATTTTCGTGGGTATAGCTATGACCGGTGCATGAGACCAGCCTGTATACTTATACGTCACTTAATAAAATTTATAATTTTGGACCAAACGCAAAATAATATAATGATTATAAATAACTATTTAGTCTTTTTACAGGTTTTCTCAGTTGCTTTGGTATATTTCTCAGATCAGATTGCAATTCTCACTTGTTAATCCTACACATCATCTAGTCACATTATAAAAGCAATTTCATTCTTTTGAAAACAAAAAAAAATGCTTTTGCAAATGCTTTTGCACATTTATGCAAATGATTTTGTACAATTATTTGCTGTCTCCTACATTATCAGTTGCTTATGTCATGTTGATGAAAGTGTATCATAGTGGTTCATCTAGGCATTAGTTAATTGCATTATCATCAAAAAGTCATTACATGCAAAATGGTTGAACCACTTGTCATAATATGTCAAACATATTTTATATCATCTCTAATAGACTTTTTATAAATGTGTCCTGAATTGATGAATTGCTCTCAGGTGACTTTCACTTATGAAGGGGAATGTGTGAAGCATTAAATCAACGGATGATCAACCAGTTCTCTATAAAAGAGATCTGTGCTATGCAGTGCTGTAAAACAGCCTTGTCTTTTCTTTTCTGTATCTCAATTACATGGTCTTTCAACAAATGATCGTACAGACAGTAAATGTGAATCCTGTCCAGTCTCTTGCAATCAATCTCTCACATACAGTAATGTGCAACTCTGTACTGTTGAAATCGATATGTGCTGTACAGAAAAAGTGTAGCCTTGTACATTTTCCATCATTGTCATCAAAACCTTGGCTGTAGTTTACATCAGGGTACAATGTTAGCTTGGCATTTTATAAACAATGGCACAAGGACTTGTCATTCTGATGGCACTGACATGTTCACTGACAAAAGCATTTACTTTTGAGTGATAAACTAAAATAAAGGATTTTGAGCAAGTTACAGGCTTTTGCAGATGATCCATTTCATGAAATGCACTTACTGTTTTTTGCAAAAGTAAAAGATTATCTATACGATATCCAGAGCATTGATATAGCAACAAACAACTATTTGCTATGTAAAGTTATGGTGCCATGCCATTGTTCCGACGACCCATTATTTTGAAACCCCAATAGTCCGATAAATGTCCAGAAAGCCTGTTATCCAGAACAGAAGCATATGGCTAATTATTATGCAAAATGACATCATCGTACCTTCCCTGCAGCAATATTTTAATAATAATACCATGGCGAAGGCATGACCTGCCGCACTTTGCATCTGGTTGGCTTGCCCTAATATGTTTACCCTAAACCTAACTAATCTCACTCCTCATGCCTAAACCTATCCAACCCAACCATCAAAGGCATTAAAGGCAATGAGGCGGGAAGGTCCGCGGATGTCATTCTGCATAATAATTATGTACTTTTATTTGTTGCACGGCAAGTGTGTATTTTTAGAGCAATGGGCTCTCTGAACAATGGGTCAGTCCCCAAAGATATAGAGGAGTAATGTCTACCTAAGCAGAGGATGAAGTCATTTTCCCTGTGTGTGTGTTGCAATCTGAGCTTCTATCTACTTTGTTGACATATCCTTGCCGTACTTTCAGTGAAAGTTCATGCATGTGAGCGTGCCCCACTGGCTAGCTCACGGCCACC
>CAKALG010041409.1:0-18047 GCA_916700815.1 Helicolenus hilgendorfi | reverse complement strand
TCACCGCACTCAAGGCCAACGGTAAGGACAGGGTGTCATTGCATGAGTGTGTGTATGCATTTGCTTTAAAGGGGACATAACCTGAAAAACTCACTTTTCAGTGCTTGTACACATCCATTTGGGTATCTGGAGTGCCCACAAAATAAGACAACCCAGTCAGTTTTTTGTGGACTGCCTGGATCAGAAAACATGTGATTCAACAAGCCATTCTCTTCCTATGTCACATGCAGGCTCATTAGAATATACCGCCCACAGCTTGAGAACTACTTTTGCAAAGGTGCACCATATTTTTCTTGCAAGCCAGTCCGAGCAGACTGGGCTTTTTCAGGAGGGGGGTCTTAAAGAGACAGGCGCTAAAACGGAGCGTTTCAGACAGAAGGTGAATACAGGTATATTCAGTATAAGAAAGATAATGTGATTTTTTAACATTAAAGCATGTAAACATGTTCTAGTAGAAACCTAGTATGAACCTGGAAATGAGCAAGAAATGTCCCCTTTAAAGGTACTGTTCGTAAGAATCAGAAATTGCTTGTTTGCTCTACATAGACATGAACAAGATCGCTCAAAAAGTGAGGCAACACACGTCAGCTAAAAGCACAATATCACTCTATATTTCAGCTGCTTGGCAGTAATGTTAGCTGACCAGACGAAGGTCTCTCCATGAATCACTGCTGATCCTAGTGTTGGCTTTTCCTCCCTCAGCCTCCCGACTGCGGTCGGAGGGAACAGGGGAGAGTTTTGGTCGGAGACGATAACGTTTCTCTCTGCGGAGCCCCGTCACTTCACAAGACACGGGAAACCTCTGTTGGTCTGGAGGAGCTGCAGCATTTATTTCTGCAGAAAAGTCCACTGTACATTCACTAGATATTCTCAGAGCTAAACTAACTCTTCTGCAGTGTGGAGTGTCCGCGCATGAATGTGAGAGTGGAGTGAAAGAGTCAGAACGAGCGAAGTGTGTGAGTGAAGGCAGGCAGAGGAGCAGAGGAGCAGAGTACAGCAGAGACTGTTTTGCAAGACGGGCTTCACTAGATAGAACTTTGCGGTTTTGGTGCTTCAGTGTAGTTTGTGTTGGAGTCTGAACAGCGTAGCCACACGCAAGCGCGCATTGGGACACCGACCCAGATTGATTTATACGTTTAAGAAGTTACAAACAGTCCCTTTAAACTCAGGAAAAGCACCATTAACCATCACTTCTGACAAAATGAAGTTATCTGGTACAACATGAAATGTTGTGTAAAATATTCACATACCTCTGTGCAGCATGTAAAACCTTCTCTGGAGGGCTCTCGCGATGATATTAGCAGTAGAGTAGTGCTCACTGGCTCAAGGCTAAAGAGAATAGCAGAAAATAATGGAGGGTTGAAGTAGTGTCATAATACCACTTAACTTTAGCGTGTTGAGCTGCCTGTATATGTTTTCAAACTATTAAATTCAGTAGTTTTATAATATAATATATTTGCCTGCCTGCTGGGGAGCTGAGTGTTGAAATTCTGTGTTTTTTAAAATGTTCAATGACAGACCACCTCAGACAAACAGGTTTGGTGTGGTGCATTGTGTGCATTTTGTTCTTTTGACTTCATTTTATGTATAATATTATTTGTGCATTTTTATGTTTGCAGCTGGAGAGCAATACCTTTCACTTATCCGTCTTGAAATTGTCTTTTCTGTGTGTGCAGGTTCTCAGGGTGTGTTCTGCGAGGTGCAGCCGACCGACCGTCAGCGGCTGGAGTTCCTGACAAAACTGGGCTTCCTGGAGATCCTCAGAGGAGAAGCCAGGAGCAGAGAGGGAGTGGTGCTGGGGAGGCTGCTCTGAACATAAACACACACTCACACACATACACACACACACCACCAAAAACAAGACACTAGCACTCACGCAGTAGATACACAGAGGCACTTCTTGCAAACACAGAAACAGAGCATGTCTAGTACGGCACAGACACGCAGGATTTCTCCGTCAAGACAGAAAACGTATCTTTAAGGGGACAATCCTTGATTCGTGTGAGTCTGTGTGGCAGCAGTAATGGGGATGAACCCAGAGATTTCTGGAGGATTTACAAAATATAAAAATAAGCTTCAGTTTAAACCTTCAGCAGAGCTCTGCTAATCTGTCTCGGATTCCATCCCCTGGCTACGGATTACAAGATTTAGTCACAAGAAAGTCAACAACGGAATAGTTTGAGATGGGAGCAGAGCAGTAGATCACGGCAGCTGGTCATTTACCAGTCCGCTCTCATTCCCAGGGCGTCAAATACCGACGTATTGTCACGGCTGTCGGCGTTCGATAAGGCACCCTTTCGCGGCGGTATGAGACGCACCGGGCGTTCCATTAACTACAATGTAAACCCGTCCACAGTTAACGCACAGGGAAACTGCTGTGGTGACGTAGTTTAAATAGCAAAAAGACACACAGGGTGGGCAGGAGGGGAGGTGGACGGGTCCAACAAACAAAAGGTTGTCATCCAGGAGACAGCTGTTCATTTGTGTCTCCTGTTCACAACGTCCAGTCATGTGTGACCTGTAAAAAACGTAATTTTTTTAAGCCCAACCATGTTGTTTTTTCATAAGCCTACCTGAGGCCTGTACTACGAAGCAGGATTTGGCGTTAGCGAGGTAACTTCAGGTTTAACCCTTCAGGGTTTTTTCGTCCTACGAGGGTGGTTCACTTCTTACCGGGGTAGGTACCGGGAACTGATGCTGAACAGCTCACCTGCTCCGGAGCAGGTTATGTTCTTACTTGTATGAAAGCACCTTCTACTGACCAATCAGAGCTCTGTGTGGGGATCGTATGGTAGTATTACGCAAATATGAAAAAGTTTAAGTCATAATCCAGGCTAAAAACAACACAGTTTAAACTGACAGATCCAGGGAGGACAGCTGGATTTATGCTGTGGGTGTTTACCGCTTTGAATTATATTTTATATTTATTTTTTTTACTTGCTCTTGAGTCCGTTTCACATCGCTGGAGACGAGGACGCAGCTGAAAGAAGGTTGAAATAGTCACACACGCCACATCTTAGCCTTAGGGTATAAAGTAGTGTAACCCATCCATCCATTACACTCCTAGAAGCTATTTATATCTAGACAACTATATCTGACTTTTGAGTGTTCCGTTAAATTAATTCTGTTCTGTTAATTTACGCATTCACACATTGGGAGTTTTTTCTTTCACCACCTGTCCTTCCTGCATCTGGCAGCTTCAGCATGTGTTAATTTGAGCCTGGATTAAGTGTTTAACTTCTTCGTATTTGTCTAATATAGTTCGCTCTTCCTCTGAACAATGTGCCGCTCTGCCTGTCTGTCTGCAAGTCTGTGGACTTGTCCATGTCTGTGATTGGTCATATGCTGTAAACACCTCCCTGTTCATGTGAACGCGCTCATAACCAGATTGAGAAACCCTAGGTTGATTTACCGAGTTGATAGCCACCTTCGTAGGACCGCTTAGAGGGATCTTGTTTGTTAAGGTTAGTTAAGCCAGATAACGAGAAGATACCCTGGGGATGTTGAACTTTGTTTGGTAGTACAGACCTCTGGTTTTGTTGCTTGAACCTAAGCTAATGTTATTGTTTAATTCACAACATTAAGGACGTGATTACTGCGACAGAAAAGTGACACCGAGGGGTCTGACAGAGTGTCAGTATGTGACGATTTACACACGTGTATGTTTTTGCTAAAGCGGGTTTAAGCAATCATTTTATATTAACATTATCATTTTATATTCCTCTCGGCTGCATTTTACCATCTTTCGGCTCATTGTTTTGGTATTCCAACTCTCGGCAAGAAAGTTAATAATGTTATTTCCCAAAACATTGACCTATTCCTTTAAGACGACACAGAGTAATCCCCTCCTGCACAGAGTTAAGCCGCCACAGTCGATCTTGTGCTCTGCTCCCTCCGCTTCGCTCATAAACAATACGATATTTTTTAAAAGTTAGGGATGTTGTTTTCTAGCTCGCGTCCTGCTGGTTAAACGAGAGTCCGCCGACAGCAAACTGGACCGACTGGGCACAGCGTCACCGTTTACACTCCATTCGTTTAGATGAATGTTTACATGCATGAAGAAAAAAAACGTTGTGGAAAAACTAAACATTCACAAAGTAGGATTACGTGTAGACAACAAACAGACATTTATTATTTCAATGGAATGTTCTAACATGGCGACGTTAATGAAAACTTTTTATTGGACTTTTCTCAGCTATAAAGAAAACAACAACAAAATGCTAGTGCATGCACGCTAAAATTCATAAAAAACAAAACAAAAAAAATCATCAAGTTTTTCAGATTGCGCATGAAAACCATCATGCGGACACATAAGGTACATTTAACACACACACACACACACACACACACACACACTTATCTGAAGTTTACACTGGGTTTAATTGGATATAATCGATACCTCTCCCTCATTTCATCGTCAGATACTGTTAACACCACCAGTGAGTATGTCCGGTGTATGTGTGGGTACTTGTATGTATGTGTGTGTGAGCGTGTGCAAACATCCCAACTAATACAGCTGTGTCATTCTGCCTTTATTCTGAACCATAATGAACACAAACATGCTAGCGGACACACACACACACACACACACACACACACACACACACTCACACACACACACACACACACGCACACACACACACACACAGTCATGCTAAAAGAAGCACAACAGCACTCTCAATCAAACCTTCAACTGAAAGTAACTACGAATGTTCATGTTTTTGTAATGCAGCTTAAAAGACACAAGTACTGTTTGTGCAACTATTTATATTTCTACTTTTTTTTAATTATTGTTATTATTATGCTCGATCAATCACGGACTGAGAGGCACTTTTGTATGTTTCGTCTTGTTACCAAACCTCATCACCATCATCTGTGAGGTAGTTCATGATAAAAGGATTAAGTCCCACAAGTAAAAGATTACTGTATGTAGACAAAATAAATCCTGAAAGCACTGACATAGAAATGCATGATGTGAAGAAAAAAAATTAGAAGATGTTATTGTTTTACCTGTATGAAAAAAAACTTTTTAATCTTTTTTTTTCTTTTCTTTTTTTTACTGGGGTGTATGGTTTGTGTGGGAATGTGGACATGTGTGTGTTTGGGAATGTAAATGTTGATGGGAAATATATGTAAAAATAATCTACACAGGCAAAACATGAAGCTCTGTGAAAAAAGACTAATAATGAACCACGGAACACCTTCACTTTTACATTTAAGAGAATTCAATAATAATAAAAATAAAAATAATAATAATAATAATCATATTCAAACAGTTGCCTTTAACTTCCTGGCCAAAGCAGCTGACCACTCCGTCCATTTCAGAAACACATCACATGTCATCTGTGTGTGTCTCACTGTCTCACCGTCTGCCTGCGTTCAGATTCATGTCTGTTTACAATGAGTCCCAGTGGAGTGCTTTGTTGTTGTATGTCTATGCAGGGTAATGAAGGGGTTAAAAAAATAATAATAACTGTTGAATTCAGTCTGTGTTTTTAATTGACAATAACAGTTAAACTGTCATTTTAACAACGAATGATTTTATTGAACCGACTTGTTGATTTCATGCCTATTAAAAGACGTTTTCTTTCCCTTTAAACCGTCCGTTTCTTTGGCTTTTTTTGATGAGTTAAAACTGACTTAGTTGAATAACACAAACTTTGTTGGAAATGTTCCACATTTAATATAAAAGAGCTTGAATACAGAGGCTTACATAAGAACTGTGAGACCTCAAACATTTTCAGCATTTGCTGAACATACAGTGCCACCTTGTGGACGAAATGTGGAGTGACGGCTTCCTTTTTTATTTTTACAGTCACTTTTATTTATAAAGAATCTATTTATAAAATGTTAATAATAAAAATTGGTCCAGCTCATCCAACCTAGAAGTTCAAAGTACTGATACAGTACGGTACGATACGTTACACATCAGTGCTCTCCCTTTCTGCGGCGTTCCCAGCTTTCCATTTGCTGTGGGAGCGTAGGTTGTGTTCGGGGGCCATGACTTGGCCCATAGGGATGCGGTACGATGCTAGACTGCCGGTCAGCAGCAACATCAGTGTGACTACGAGAGTAGATGCCCAACTGCATGCTGGGAGACCAACCTAGGGAAATAGAGGGAGGTGTGACAAGTGAGTCAGAAGAGCTCTATACATGTAAAAAGAGTCGAAGACTTTTAGCATTAGCCTACTTCCTTCTGTGTTGAAGAAGGTATAAAAGATAAGAAGTGTGTTAACTATCTAACAGACAAGTGAATGCAAATATTGGGAAATAAATCCAATGTAAAGTAACTTCTGTTTATCTGCAGTATTTTGCTTTTTTGAACAACTGTCTCCGCAAGAATTAACCAAATAAAATGTGCCAGTCCTCTTCACAGTGGAAAACTGTTTGAATTAAACATTCAACACCAGAGTGTTGAAACAGTGGTTGGAAAATCATCCTTTTTAGTCTTTTTTTCAGCACCCTGATGTAATGTAGCATTACACTATATTTATTTTAACCGTACATCACTTTTGAGTGTGGTGACAAGTACAGCAGACTTGATGCTTTTCTGCCCATTTTCATCATCCTTTAGTATGTCTACTTCCCACCGATTGGGAGCTTGATATTTTTCATGCTATAGCTATTGCTAAATCTGTGTGAATGAAGGCTTCTTAGTGTTGCTGCTTCATACGCACATGGCTGGAGGTGTGTGTACTTACAGTTCCCAGCAGATTGTTCAGAGCGATGTCAGCATACGAAGAGAGGAATGCTGCATGCAGAGGAGAAGACATTAGGCTAAATATATCCTCAACACACTCACTCTGCATCTTTCTCCAGGTTTGCTGACGTACTGTATGTACAGTAGCCGGTACAGAGGTTTGGCTGCAGTTGGTCCTGATAGGAGACAAACTGGAAGCTCCAATTAAGACTAATTTACCTAATGAGAGTAGATGAGCTCCCTGCCAAACTGCTCAGCGCTAATGTCCATGGCGCTCCTGCTTCAATTACAGATGTGTTGCGAATGTCTGTCTGTGTTCATGAATGAGAGCAGAGGGAGACAGGAAAGCCCAATCCAAATAGATAAATGAAGTCAAGCCTTATGGTGACAAAATGACAGGAGTTATTAACCAATTACAACCATTCGAGGCAGAGAAACGCAGAGAAATTGCCATGAAGGAAATGCATAGCAAAGAAGGGGAAAGTAAGGAGTGAATGTATTTGGTCAGCCATATTAATGGGGCTCCATTAAGTCCCATTATGAAGTCTGAAAAAAATGTGAAAAACACATAACCTAAAAGTACTAAGGGTATATCAATAAAATATTCTAATTGAAAGGCTAAAATGTTAAGTTTGTAGGATTTTAAAAGGGTGTTAGTTTGAGCAAACCTATCCTATTATTGTCTATGTGATGTGACTCAGCACCGTGGACAGAGACAATGAGAACCATTGCCTGTGCGTTCCAATACCCATACTACCACACTATCTAGTATGCCAAAAAACGATTACGTATGTCCCAATGCAAAGTATGTCAAATGCAGTATGCATCAGGATGTCCTACTACATCCGGTTGCATTTTGCAACATGCAAGCCAGCATGCTTTTCTGGCGATTCTGCCCCACAATCCTCTGCACAGTGTTTATATGAGCAAAAGGGTGAAGGCCAAGGCCCAATTGTAGATATGCTTCATACAACAATATGCGCTTTGTCAGGGAAGCTGCAGTGCTTACTAAGAAGTAAAAGAACACACCCTGCACTTGTTTCAGCACCATGGACAGAGACAATGAGACGGCATGTGTTTCAGCACCATGGACAGAGACAATGAGACGGCATGTGTTTCAGCATTATGGACAGAGACAATGAGAAAGACGGTATTAGTTTCAGCACCATGGACAGGGACAGTGAAGAAGACTGCATGTGTTTCAGCACCATGGACAGGGACAGTGAAGAAGACTGCATGTGTTTCAGCACCATGGACAGGGACAGTGAAGAAGACTGTATGTGTTTCAGCACCATGGACAGGGACAGTGAAGAAGCTTGCATGTGTTTCAGCACCATGGACAGGGACAGTGAAGAAGACTGCATGTGTTTCAGCACCATGGACAGGGACAGTGAAGAAGACTGTATGTGTTTCAGCACCATGGACAGGGACAGTGAAGAAGACTGCATGTGTTTCAGCACCATGGACAGAGTCTATTGAAGCAGTTTGTTGATTTCTGTCGCCCTCCAGTGGTAGAGTACCATAACGACAGGACACATTATTTGGTCATCCAAATAATGTGAGAATGGCCAATGTTGTCTTTTGCTAACAAATAATATATTATTTTTAATATAAACGCCGTGTTTTACACCTTTTGTACTTGAATTCATCATCGTCATATGTGAGATCGCAAACATTGTCATTATGCACAATAGATAGGAACTGTGCGTGTGTGTGTGTGTGTGTGTGTGTTTGTGTGTCACCGCTAGCGATGGCAAAGAGGTGGGTCCTCCAGCTGAGGGTGAAGAAGAGTCCTCCGACAGACATGCAGCCCAGAGCTCCATTAAACCCCAACAGACCAGAGTACAGAGAGTCATGACGCACCGCTATGGATAAACCTGTCACACACACACACACACAGACACAGTGAGAGCAACAATGAGTCACTGCTGTTGACAGATCTGGGAATCACACAGACAGAAATACACACACACCACACACACACACACACACACTGTTGAATCTGCTGTACTAGAATTATCCATGTGGTGGCACTAGACACACACACACTGTTGTACGGTTGCCTTCAGCTCAATTGATTCACTTTAATTTGCGTGTAACCTAATAAGGAAATGTTGATTTTCCCTCTCTATTCCCCCCTGTACCTACATAGAGCTTGTGTAACAGTGTTTACAGGATATGATGCGCCACTGAGGAGGAGCTGGGACACAATTTGTCTGCTTTGTCTCAGTATTTTTTCCACTTTGGAAAAAGCCAGTGGTCATGTGGTGGTGGTGGTGATGTGTAGAGCTGGTTGGTGGGAAGTGCTGACAAAGGCTCTGCCTGTCTCCTCTCTAGTGAGCCTTAGTTGCACTAGAATAAATGGTTTTCTAAGTCTTTTACTGTAATGAGACTGTACGAGTAATGAGAAAAAGAGATCATTTCCTAAATGTTAGTAAACAACATTTTAACAAGTCCTTACAATAACAACTTCGGTATCATGTTGTTTTGGTGTTTTTCAGTCCTGATTCCATCATCCCTGGTACTGCTGCAGTATTAATGTGGTTGGTGGGCGGCTGAACAGCAGGTCAATGTCTCACGTCCGTACTAAACAAACACTACACTGTGAAGATGAAGCTATATGCAGACAGAACAGGGGGGCACGATGGCCCAAATGAATCTCAGTGAGGCCAGAGGCATTAACCTTTTCTCTCTGCTGGCCTCGAGCAGTCTCTGCACCGCGTCTTTCAACGCACACCTGAGGGAGAATAACAATGTCATCAGAAAGAGTAGGGCCGCTGAGATTGGCTGCAAAGGCCATCGAGCTTCATTCAGAGTCAGCAAGCAGCGTAGTGCTTTGCAAAAGTAGATAGTTTTGCCCTCTCTGGTTGAAGGTTTCAAGCCTGTCAAAACTCGTAAAAAATACCGCAGCTTGATCAGAGGCCGTACACCTCAAACTATGACGCTATCTCTGTAGCGTCAGTTTTGGACGTGTCAGGGACGCCGTGTTACAATCTGCTCGTTACATGCGTAGTGTCTTTTCAAAATAAACTTCCAAAGTAGGTTTACTTAGTTTTTAGGTTTACTTGCACAACAAAAGTACTTGCATAGGTTTGGGCAACTAACGTACTTGGTTAGGCTTAGGGAAAGATTGTGGTTTGGGTTAAAATAAGTATGTTTGTTATGCAAAATAACTATGCTTGTTACATAGCTGACATTAGTAAAGTACGCAAGTTTCGTAACTAATCTCTGGTAAAACCTCAGCGTTGACTTGGTTTCACATGGGACACTAACAGTGGTCTCCTGGGTAAAAGTCCTGTGTTTCTTTGACTGATCTAACTTCCCCTACGTCAGTTGCTCTTCCGGTCTAACAAAGACGCTAAAGGGGCCCCTCTGTGCATCAGTACCGTAGACTGTATATGAAAAGTGGACGTAGTCCCCATGACGTCACCCATTGGTTTGTGGACTACAGTTCTGAAGCCCCGAGTTTGGCATTTTGTCCGTCGCCATCTTGTTTTTTTGGAACCAGAAGTGACACGAGAGGGTGGAGCTAAGTACAACCGAACACTGAATAAGACATTTTAAGGGGAAAAAATGTTACGATTAACTTTCATGAACTGAAAACACACTGTGAAAAGGTTAAAGTTGTAAGACGAAAACTAGGACAACTCCCAGACCGGACAATGCCGTGGTAGCGACCTGTCAATCACAAGGCAGCCACGCCCTAAAGCATTCCCTGCTTTATGGTCTATTTGACTCTAAATGGGACCATCATTTACTAAATGAACATCATGCTGTATTGAAGAAGACTTGAAACTAGAGATTGAGACCATAAGCTCATGTTTACAATGTTTACTGAGGTAATAAATCAAGTGAGAAGTAGGCTCATTTTCTCATAGACTTCTATACAATCAGACTTCTTTTCGCAACCAGAGGAGTCGCCCCCTGCTGGCTGTTAGTGAGAATGCAGGTTTAAGGCACCTCAGCATTGGCTTCACTTTTCAGAACCACCGATATCAGCCGTCTGGTATCAGATGACGAGGGGCACTGACCAAGCGGCAGTACTTGACGAGTTAGGAGTGAAACCGGGTTGGATGGGCGCTGTCAGAAGCGTGCCCTGTCACACTTATAACCCCAGTGATGTACTGACACTTCCTGGCGTTCGCTTCTACGTCACTGCAGCACATTGAAAAGTTAAACAACTGGAGGTCAGCAAAAATACGACTTTCAGGAGCTGTTAAGTTGCTCTTCAATATGTGGGTTTCCATCCACCTGTTTGAATGCACAATTTGTGCATTACAAAACCTGAGTGGAGAAAAAAAACATTGCACTTTTGGGCATATCTGCTTGTTGCTGCACGCCAAGCCAGAAGTGATAACACTGCCTGTGTGTGTGTGTGTATGTGTGTGTGTGTGTAAGCAGAGGCCATCAGTCCTGTAGCCCCACCCAGAGCAGCTGCCACTGCTCAGCTGAGCTTTAAAACTGCTTACTGACGGTTTCATTGATATATATACACTACTTATGTTTGTTGGAACATGACCCCCTGCAGCAGAATATTTTTACTTTCCTCGGTAAAAGCAATATCATTAAAAATTACTGAACAGCCGTCCGACTGTGCAGAAGAGGGACCCACAATTTGCTGCATAGCAGCTATGTATTATTCACACGCACGTGGACTAAGCTGGATGTGCTCCTGGATGACTCTGACATTGTCACAGTTTGGTTAGAAGAAGCCCATTAAAACCCATAAATGCATAGCAGCCCAACTAAAAACGCATGACCAAATGTAAGTTATCATACACAGAGTCAGCTGTTGCTGCAGCTCCCTGTCACAAAACTGCAGGATTCTCCAAAGAATCCATCTGCAGCGGCGGTACATTTCTGGACGCTCTTCTGCAGATAAATGACCCTCAGGCTGTGACGTGATGGATGCCCTTTATTACCAGTCATTGTGGGATGCAGTTTAGCAGTCTGGTCCAGAAGCAGACTGACCACACCCCGGTACTGCCTCCCCCGCTCTGTGTGTGCTCCGTCCACTCCCTCTTTCCACTCTCTGTCTGTTTTGCCTCTTTCACAGCAACCCCTCCGCACTCATCTTGCTCATTCCACACTTCATTATCTCCCTCTCCATCTTCCTGTTCATTGTCCCCCCTTTGTTTCTCATTCCCAGTACTTCCCTCATTCCTTTCCTTGCTTCCTTCATCACACCCTCTCTCTCTCTCTCTCTCTCTCTGCTCCCCTCGTTCCCTCCTCACACAGGGGTGTCATTAAAGACTAATGGCGATGTTGGAGGGAGGCCCCAGAGGATACTCAGATTTTTACTGTTTTTCTAATATGTGAGTGTGTGTGTGTGTGTGTGTGTGTGTGTGTGAGTCACTCCCAGTGTGATATTGTCTATGGTAATAGAATGAGTCAGAGACCTTACCATATCAAACCCAATACCTCCTCTCCTCTCTTCCAGTTGCTGCCTGCATCAAACCACAGTGACTAGCTTGCAGACTAAATGGACGACAGTGCAATAGGTTGGAATGAACAACTGAAACGTAATGCATTGTTTTTTTCCAGCGTTGGTGTGTAATGGCTAACTTTGCATTTGGGGGCTTTGCTCTCCTTTCAGCTGGTGAATCCATCATTCTGTCCTCTGATACCTTCGAGGGGGGAAAACTGTTTGTGGAAGCAGCTGAATGGATTGCTCTCTATGTGGGCTCATTTGTTAACACCGTCCAGTTATCAGATCCTTCTTCTCCTTCTTTTCTCTTTTTAGAAGTTAAATCATTGCTGTATAAAACTAGCCGACTGTGCAGAAATTAGAGTAGGCTTTGTTAAGATGACTAACAATCTACAGCCAGTATTCCAATCAGCCTGAGCATTAAGACCACAGGGTAGAACACATGCGCAGTGTAACTGATGACCCGTCACCCAGCCTCTTTCCTTCTGCAGAGACAGAGAGACAGAGAGACAGAGAGACAGAGCTGGGGGGGATAAATCCCCTTTAAGGCCTGTTATGTAACACCCAGAGGTCTGGCTTGAGGCTATAAGTCTTATGGTGTTATGCTGTATGACATTGCTTTGTAGTACAGGTCATAAATACACTTCCTCCTCCCAAAAAAAGTATTTCTTTGTGAACGCGGGGGCAGACTGAGATCCCTCTGCTTCTTCCTCCTGCTCTCTCTACAGAATGTCAAACCACAGAAGAAGATGTGAGATTCTTACTTGAAAAAATCCTTTTATGTTTTGTCAGATCATAAATACAAAGCTACTTAAAGAACAGTGAACTCTAGCTGACGTCTTCAACAGCCACACTTTCTCTTCCCCCTCCTGTATTTGATCCCACTTTAAAGCTTCTCTACAATTATTCTCCAATAACATAAATGCAGCCGGAGTTGGAGGCTCTGGCCTACATACAGCCCCTGATTTTCTCCTCCGGAAACCCCTCATGGGAACAGTTTACGCCACAATGCTTTGAGTGACAGCTCTAAATATGGCCTCACACTCTGCCTGTCCCAGGTCAACCTAGTGTCTCTTCCCCTCTCTCAGTATGACCCGTAGGCCTTCTACTGTATCTCACTCCTTCTCACAGATAAAGTAGGCAGCATTAAGAGGTGATGAGGCTGATTACTCATAGAGAGCCACAAATCTCTAAACATCTGCCTGCCTTTGGTCTCTCACCTCATCTTTATCCTTGGAATAAATCTATTACACTGATGACAACAGCACCAAAGGTGGAGATGAATGAGACGGTGATGAATGCAATGAAAGCTATTCTGATGCTGGTGAATGGAAACAATGATCATGATGATGAACATTATGGTGATGTCAATGAAAATGACAGAAATAATGATTCCACGAATGATGTGGCACAATGAACAATCCATTCGATTTTGGTGGCGATCCGGTTCCGGAAAGTTACTATTGTAGGTAGTTAGCTGGGCATTGTAAGGTTTGCAGCTTTCATTAGAGAAGATAAACTGTGTAATCCATTCCTTACACTATTGCTTGTGTTTTTGGTTTTGGAAAGGTGATAACTGAGTATAGCACTTACTAGCGCCCCCCCTGTATACCATTTTGCATGTGGAAAAATCCAGAGTTTGACAGGCCTGTCGTGCCTTGATACCTACGCCAAGGAGGTCATGATTTTGATTTGGTTTGTTTGTTTGTTTGTCAGCAGGCTTATGGAAAAAAACTACTGGCCCGAATCACTGGGTGGATACACAAATTATTTTCCACTCTGGTAAACATTGCCAGATAGGGCATTTGGCCTTGGCGCAGGTTTGCGCTCTCTGAGTACCCTTCTAGTTATGATAGAACAACTGCTGTTCGGCACAGTTTAGCGAGCAGTTAATTATCAGTGACAATGGTGGCGGTAATGACATCACACACTCACTCCCTCTCCCACCTTCTCCTTCCTGAAACCAAACCAGAGTATTGTTCCACTCCAAATTTTGTAGGCAGTGAAGGATAATGGATGCAGAGCAGCAATGGAGAGAATGATGCACGTGAGAAGCATAATAAGGAGGAGTTTTTAAAGCTGATGGAAGAAGAAAGGATTAAAGGAGATAGTGAGAGAATTAGCCAGGGGGCATGACTTGTCACAAGTGTTGAAGTGACGATGCTTATTCAATTACACATTTTCAAACCTCTTGATCATTTAGGGTGTCCTCTTTTCTTCTTTGTATTAACATCTTTTCTCTCTCTGGCACTACTTTTTTTCCTTCACTCAATGTATGTCCCCTCGCTTTCTTCCCCCCTCTCAACTCTTAATCCCTTTTCTCTCCTCTCCATCTGACACTTTCTTCTTTGTCTCTTGACACTTATCCTTTTCCCCCTCTGGTTCTCTGTCAAGCAGGATTAGGTTTTAAATCTGACCTTGTAGCAGTTATTCACACTCTTAACTCTCTCACTGTGTGCTGTCTCTTCATTTGTTTCCCCTGCTTGGATGTGTGTGTGTGTGAGTGCATTTACATTTATTCAGGGCAGCCGGATCACCAAACTCCATGGTATAAAGATGCATCTAACAACACCAAAAGTCCAGATTCTGCTGATGATGATATCGGCAACAAAAGTGATAATAACGGACCTTTTCATCACATTCTTCCAAACAAAGTTTCAAAGAGCCGAACAACAAAAAAGTGACACTAATAAGGGTAACAAGTATGAGATTAAAAACAAAGAATAAAGATAGTTAAAGTATGTTTACACAAAGGTAAAAGAAGAGGATAAAAAAAGACAATTTTTGTCTTTTTTTAGGGGTGTTACAGGGGATGTTTAGGGGTGGATAGCAGGTCAACAGTAGATGTCACATACTGTAGAAGTGGTGAACATCATCTGAAAGCTGGGAACCTGAAGATTAATTTGAGATGGTGCTCAGCACTGTGTGTCAAGTTGTTCTAGTCATAAATCAGAAATAAACACTCAATGAATTATTTAAAATGAATTGTAAAAGTGTATAAGGGTTTAGAACATTATGATAGAAGTATATGATGGTCATCCCCATGCTCTATTATGTCAGGAAATTAACTGGGACACATTTAGAATGTTTGGGGGGACCTTTAAGACACCTTGAGGAACACCAAAGCAAGCCATCTACACACTCCTGTCACAGCGTAGGGAAGCTATAGCCAGATAATCAGTCATTAACACAGATTCACCCGATTTTAATACGGGCTGATGGCTTCATTTCAAGTCCACAGGAAAGAGAAAGAAGGCTCACGCTGTGCTTTGATTATAACGCTACACCGATTATGGAAAATGAGCCGACGAAGATAGACACAACTGGTAATGTGATGTGTGTAATATGCCCCCTTGGGATTAGTTTAAAGATAGAAGTCTCCGGTGGAGTCCTGAATTACAAGCGTCCAGATTAAAGAAATGAAACTAGGGCTCGACTGACTTTTTTTAAAGATCGATGAAGGCTACAAATGACATTAGAGGAAACATGGAAAAACATGATTGGACAATGAAAGGGGAGGGCAGGAAGAGAGAATGTACAAATGGCAGCAACAGAGATCATGTTTCCTGTTGCTTCCGATCAGCTCTGTTGCCAATCTCATTACGGTCGCATCTCTTTGATCGCTTTCTTGACACACTGTTGTTTTTATTGCAGCAGTGTGTGTGCGTGTGTGTGTACCTGCAATTGCTAGCATGTGGCCACGGGTTTGTGCAAGTATGTGTGTACGTACGACCTCACTCCCACTCCTCTGTCTTTTACAGCGTGACTCATAGTTACAAACACACACGTACACACACACTAAAGTATTTTAGGACGCTGTATTGTACTTTTAGCGGCAGACGGAAGCAGGGGGCTGAAGTCTTTTAAACTCCTAGCATTTCTCACTCTCTCTCTCTCTCTGGATAGAGTCACAGTGATGCAGTTGGTTATCAGTGCTCGGCTAATTGCTTGGTGTCTTTTTGGAGCTGCCCACAGACTGCTGCTGCTGCTGCCTGTCTCACAGTTTCATATTTACATGCGCTGCTGACATTCTGTCTTACCGCCTTACCCAACATTAACCTTGTTAAAACATACTGTAATACAACCATGCAGGAGGGCAACGCCTGCAATCTACTGCTATTATATTTATTGTTTTATTGCTTATTGTTCCCCATTGCGATTAGTAAAACATATTAGAACTGGGGGCTGTCAATCCATTACAATATTTAATCGTGAATAATCGCGTGATTGTCCATAGTTAATCGTGATTAATCGCACATTCTTTATCTGTTCAAAATGGAACTTAAATGGGAGATTTGTCAAGTATTTAATCCTCTTCTCAACATGGGAGTGGACAAATATGCTGCTTTATGTAAATGTATGTATATATTTATTATTGGAAATCAATTAACACAAAACAATGACAGATATTGATCCAGAAACCCTCACAGGTACTGCATTTAGCATAAAACCAATATGCTCAATCATAACATGGCAAACTGCAGCCCAACAGGCAACAACAGCTGTCAGTGTGTCAGTGTGCTGACTTGACTATGACTTGCCCCCAAACTGCATGTGATTATCATAAAGTGGGCATGTCTGTAAAGGAGAGACTCGTGGGTACCCATAGAACCCATTTACATTCACATATCTGGAGGTCAGAGGTCAAGGGACCCCTTTGAAAATGGCCAGTTTTTCCTGGAATTTGCATTAACGTGTTATTATCGCGTTAACTTTGACAGTCCTAATTATAAGAAATGGCTAAGGTGGAATTAGCATTGCACATCTAAGTTGTGATAATGTTTGGAGTGCCTGCGTGGGTTACCTCCAGGCGCTCTGGTTTTCCTTCCACAGCCCAAAGACATGCATGTGTCTAGGGGTGTAATCTGCCTCTCGCCCAAATCAGCTGTGCGACCCTGCCCAAGGTAAGTGGTTTTAGATAATGGATGGATTTCCAAGTTGGGGATTCACAAGAGACAGATTAAAAAGACAGAATGGGGGGCACCCCTGTGGCTTAGGGGTTGGGATACCAATCGTGAACCGCCACATTGCATCTCTCTCTCTCCCTTGTTTCCTGTCCTATCTCTGCTGTCTATATTAAAAGGCACAGAAACACTTTCAGGGATGTCACGGTGAAGGAATTTCCCCCTCGAGATATGATTGCCTTTTTTTTCCTTCATTTATCCTGAGGTTAGTATCAGCAAACCTAGCTAACTGGTAAAGTTACCACCGATGGCTGAATCCATCGTAATATATTGAATCATAACCCCTGTGTCATGATACGTATCGTATCACCACATTCCTGCCAATACACAGCCCTGGTATGATGTCAGTACAGTACAGTATGACCTACGGAAATATAATATTCCCACTCTTCTACCGGTCCCACTCCTCCCACACAGACACACACACAGAGATGGAGACTCACCAGCCAACGTTCCAACTGCTGATCCCAGCAGAGCGTGGGCGGCCAGCAGGGGGGAGTAGAGCAGAACAGCACCCAGGATGAGGAGGGAGGGCCCCAGAGTTTCACAGGCATAGATCTGACCCACACCCAAAGGGATGCCACGAATTACCTGGACGAGAGACGGAAGGTGGTGGAGGATTTTGAGATGTAGCAGATTGAAAATGATGAACAAAAAGTTTCAAGTGTAAAATTTGAGAGCAGAAGCACAATCACAAAGACAAAATGTGTGATATCTATTCAGCGGCTCTCTTCCCAGTCAAAACCAGCCTCTCTTTTCTTCGCCCAGTTAAACACACACACACACACACACACATATGCTGCATTACCAACAGTCAGTGAGAAGTGAGGAGTTTCCATGGCGACGGGATGGGTGCACCTGCCTGTCGCTGATATTTACAAGTCATAAACGGTGTTTAATTATATTGCTGCCACATGAACTCTGTGTGCGCGCGTGCTTCTACGCGTGTACGCAC
>CAKALG010041405.1:23671-41380 GCA_916700815.1 Helicolenus hilgendorfi | reverse complement strand
CCCTCTCTCCCTGCGGGTGGGGACGGAGCTCCCTGATACCAGTGCAAACTGTCCTCGGTGCGTTGATGTCAGCAACCCACCTGACCCACCTTGAAAAACTGGCCCTGTCTCCTTTCCCACGCTTTGTCAGTGTGACTTTTTTTAGCGTGTCATCACCATCCATATCTATACAACCAATGTGTTTATGATTAAATTGTTTACTAGAGCACAAAGTTCTTCATAGATCTAGATAGATATTAGAGAGATGTCTCCAAAGGCAATGAGTAATTGTGTTAAATACTTGTGAGCTCAATATTGACCAAAATAATCATGATTATGATTTTTGATTTTCCAGCAGCCCTACATTAAGTGATGTGTAAAATGCTCAAAGATGAGACAAAGGGGTTAATTCAGGCGATTGCATTCACACTTCAAAAACCTTATAAGAGGTGTTCATTTATGGAGATTATCCTGCTGAACAAAATGTGTAAGTATCGTAAATGTGTGTTTACCACAAAGTATAGCAATAATCCAAAACCTTGCTTGTTTTTCCTGGTTGACCTACAAAAAGATGTCATCTGTGGAGCACTCTTTTACAAATTCACAAATTTGAATGTCCTGTAGCTTTAAGACAGAGCAGCTGGGCAGGTGGAATAATCATAGTGTCAAGATCAGAATCACACGCACACAGATAAGCAACTGACATTGACAAACAAAGACAATTTGTGTTGCCTCTCCCAGTGGGTTTCACAGTAACGTTTCAAATGATGGCCCTGCCTGTAATTGGTCACAGTCAGTAGGTGCGGCTATATCGTGACGCTAACAGAGGAGGGTCCTTACAACAGTATCAGGCTGCACTTTGGAATGTCAAAAGTCCCTTGACCACAAACTGGTAAAACCCAGCCTGTGTGACTGAACAAGCGGCACAATGTGTACACTGCAGCATGAAAAAGGGAGAGTGTAGCCTGGGAGGCAATTATTTGACCTTCTTATCAGGTGGACTAAGCCAAGTTTGGATTGATAAAGCACAGTTTCTCTCTGAATTCAGCTCGATGAAAAATAAACCAATATCAGTTACTTTATTTAGCTACAAAATGTTGTCACACCAACTTACTTCTACTGAAGATCATTGATCGGTCGATAAGACCTTCCCCGGGAACGCTGTCCGTGCAGTTTTGGCTGCGACTTCTCGTTCCAAGCGGGAAAACTTAGCAGCAAAATGGCACTCCTGTAAAATATACAAACAAACAAGAACATTGTAACACAGATCTTTGTCAGGAAGAGGCCGTTAAACTGGCCATTAAATGGAGTTCATTACCTTTCATTCAAACTAAAGAAGCATCACTCTGCCTTGAACTTTTAAATTTTCAGCTTTCTAAACAGCAGACAACCCTCTGCCAGATCAGCGTTGGTTCAGTCCAACTGGTTTGACAGGTCTTGGGCTATAATGTACACACAGCACATGCTCAACAGCTGCAGCCAAGACTACATGTCTGCACTGTACACCACTTCAAATGATCCATTCAAAAGGCTCCAGGCTCCAGTCCACTACTCTATTGTGTATGTCACTGCTACATATCACCCTCAGGTTGTCCCTGAAATGTCCACAGGAATAGTAATCTAGAGCAGTGTCTACAAGGCTTACTTTTTACTTGTAAACAATGTAAGTGCTCGCAACAGGACATGTTTTATTGAAATGCTGTTAAATCTGTTAATTGACTTAAATCAGGAAACTGAGCTCCTGTCCTGGTACATTAAAAAAAATGTTAGTTTATACTGTGTCCATTTCCTGTAGCAACTAGACAAAAAGACATGCATGATCAGCCAAAAATAATTTACACTGGTTTCATATTTGGTGCAATAAATAGGCTAATTACTTGGTTTTTAGGGCTGTCAAAGTTAGCACAATAATAATGCGTCAAGTTGCGATTTTCAGGTTGTAGCAGGTTTAAAAGCTAGAGTGAAGATACTGGCATCATATGAAACTAGAAAACCTAGAAAAAGAATCCATCATCGGTACGAACCATGTCATACTAGCTTGTCGCGAAAAAGAGGTTAAATAATGCTCCAAACTCGCTCCAGGAAAAACTGTCATGGCCATTTTCAAAGGGGTCCCTTGACCTCTGACCTCAAGATATGTGAATGAAAATGGGTGCTATGGGTACCCACGAGTCTCCCAAATATACACCAAATATCTATTCAATCTATTTATGTATTTGATTTTACTTTCTTAGCATTTAAAAAAAAAACCTTAGCATTTCTTATTCATTGCTTCCAACCTGTCCATAAAGAGAGAAGTTGATACGCACTTGCACGCACAAATAATTCACTAGATAAAGTTCAGCAGCACTGCAACCCAATTCTGTTCTCAAATATCCCCCCGGTGCACCGGGTCCAGCCGACAACTCGCTGGTGCAGGCAGGCAGCAAAGCAAACACAGAGGTGAGTTAATGTGCACCGCTTTGAGAGCACACAAGCCAGTAAACTAGAGCAGCTGAGCCAGGAGAGTCAGTCCCCACATTGTAACGTTTAAGCCCTCAGGACACCACGTGAACATGTACAAACACACACATTCACACCCAGTCCTGCTGTTATTTTACATAGCATCCAAAGGTTAAAATAGATGGACTGTGAGTTACCTTATGTCCGCTTTCAAGTCATTGCTTCCATGTTGTCTTTCTCGAGCCCACATGGAATATCTCAGCAATAAACAACACCGAGTACAATTTAAAGAACAGTAAGCAAAATGGCAGCCAGATTTTCTGGTTTGGTAACCGGATCTAACAGCGGTATTTCAGTATTTTCACATGAGTGCAAGAGTACGCTTTCTTTGTATTGTTTATGGAGGTGAGCCCTCATACCGTTTTACACAGTTACGTTGCAAATACATTGAATTGTAAAGGAACCATCAAGGGCAGTTTTGGACTGACATTTCAGTATGAATTCTGCAGAAATTTCAATACAATGCTGCCTGCAATATGTCAAATATACATGTAAGACTAAATCAGATTGACACTGAACAAGAGGCTGACAATTACAGTATGTTTTGCACGTTTGCATCATAATGCAATTACAGGTAAGACAATAAATAAATAAATATGACTATGAAATAAATAAGGCTATGAAATAAATCCTGGAATAAATAAATTTGGCAATAAATAAATATATAAATGAGTCAATATAGTTCAATAAATAAATAGTTTTTGTTAAAATAAGGAAAATAAATAAAAAATGGAATTATGAAATAAAAGTCCCCTGAAATAAATAAAAGTAATAAGTAATATTAGCAACCCAAACTGTAAACAAACCTTGTTAATGTAGATTTTAGTGGAACCAAAGTGCTGTTTTATGATAACCGATTATGTTGCCTTGTTGAAGCAATAATACCTTGAGATTTCTGAATGATACACTTTAAGAGGTATTTCATACTCTAGCGGACATGCGTAATAGATATGATTCCTTTGAAAAGTCAGTGTTTAAAATCAGCTGTGCTCGCTTGCGCAGCACTGTTAGTTCATACATTTTACACAATCCTATTTGTTCACTGTAAGCTCCCAATTAGTTCATTAAGAACTCCCAGTTCATGGGATAAAAGGACGGAGCTGTGCAGAGCTGAGGGAAGTACAATCAGCCATTGGGCCAAGTTCATTCTGCAGACTTGGCAATCAGTGAATGAAGAACCAAGCTGGAGTTTGTTTGGGAGGGAGCTGCTTGGATCTCAATGAGCCACTGTCAACAGCTAGCAGATACTGGCAACCACACACACATCAGATTATGTAAGTCCCACACACTCCCACAATATTCAAATGCTCAAACAACTTCATCTGAACACATCCGTTTTGATTCCTATTCTGCCCATCATGGTTTTAACAAATTCAGACACTTTTACAGTTTGTTTCCAACCTCGGCAAAAGGCCAACCTTTCAAACACATTTAGAGCTGCAACAATTAATCTATTAGTTGTCAACTATTAAATTAATCACCAAGTATTTTTGATATTCAATTCATTTATTTGAATAATTTTAAGAAAATAATTCCAGCTTCTGAAATGTGAATATTTTCTGGTTTCTTTACTCCTCTATGACTGTAAACTGAATATCTTTTAGTTGTGGAGAAAACAATACATTTGAGGATGTCACCTTGGGCTTTGGGAAACACTGATCGACATTTTCTGACATTTTTTAGACCAAACAACTTATCGATTAATCAAGAAAATAATCGACAGATTAATCAACAATGAAAATAAACATTAGTTGCACTACCATACATCATTATGACCAATTATTTGGTGATCTGTCTAGTATATAATTTTAAAACGCTGTCTATTTTTTTCACTTATGTTTATTTTAATCCATCTTTTGTCATTTTTCGACAATATGTGAAGTCTATGATGTCTGACTTTGTACCATATATTTTCTTAATACATTTTAGAAAAATAATTACATTTTAAAAATATATCTTTCCATTACATTTATCCTTAACAAAAAGCATGTTACTACATTTAGGATTTAATAGATTGAAACTTTTTAGTTAAAAAAGGTCAAAATAAGAAGAGGTTTCATAAGTAGTGATAGAGTGAGCTATACCTGTATTTTCAGGACATTCAATTCATCATAAGAAACTGACTTGATAATATGCTCAATGATAATGTATAATAATAATACGATGTAAATAATCGTTAGTTGCAGCTATAAACACATTTGATTTAAAAATGATTGCAAGATTTTGAGACTCCTCACTATCGTATAAATTGGACCGAAAGCATTACCTCTTTGGCCGAGGTAAAAAAGTACCTCTAGCAGAGTTGGATAGTTACCATAGAAGCTATTATGTAAACAAGGTTACAGTTATGTGAGTCATGCTAGGTGTCCATTTGAATCCTCTGAAAAATCAATGCCAATCCCCTGGAACATGCCCCATAACCATCAATCTCTCAACCTCATTCCAAAAATGTTACCCACCTTTATGCATCTATATTGAGATGGATTTACCAACACCTCTTCTGCTCCATAAGCGAGGAGTAATCCCTTTCAGATGCAACAAACCACTATCTGTGTACGAGGCACAATAACACCACTGACCTGATTACAATGCTGCCTATCTAGAACAAATACAATAAACTGCAGCTCCCTTTGTCTTCTCTCTTTTAAAAAGAGTCTGTAGTGTCCTATAGGGCGTATTGCTGCTTTCAGTCAGTACTAAAAGGCACTGGGTGCTTGTTGGAACAAGTAGACAGGCCTGTGAAAGGAATGCAGAGGAATGCTTCACAGAGGAACAAGTTGCTTCCCTGTTGTTTATACCTGAAGCCTCCCTCTTACCCTTATAATGTAATATAATGCTACAGCATCCATGCAAAGGTCTGAGGACTCAGTGACGCCTCACACAATACTAAAAAAGAATTACAAAACAATAAAAAAAACTATGTTTCAACATGCACACAATGGTTGACTTAAGTGTGTTGAAAGCACTGGTACTTGTACTGGAGAGACTTACATACATAACCAGAGGAAAAGCAGCAGAATTTGAAAAAGTGTGGAAACCTCTGTTGGAGTTTCTTGGACTTCAAGGTGCACAGTCACATTGAAACTGCTGTGAGTTGCTGAGTGCTGTTGTGGAAGTTGTTGTTTTTTTGTTCTTCTTCTTTGAGGTATTTATTTATTTTGTCTCATCTACGCTACCTATTTTAAGTGTGCAATTACCTCTGTTTAGAATACATCTATTTTTCTATTTTATACTTCTAGTGTAACACTTCTGTTTATATTTATTTATTACATCTACTTTACCTGTTTTATTTGCTTTATACCTGTGTGTGTTTTTTACCTGTTATATGTTTTATCTGCCTCGTTTAGTCTTGTCAAGTATTTGTTTTAAAGCACTGACCAGAAGTGGCAACTGTGAATCTCGTTGTATTTAAAACAATGACAATAAAGCTTTCTATTCTATTCTATTCTATTTTATTTGTTTTCTTTGTTAGACACATGACATGTCATGTCTCGCTTTCTTTGACTACTGTGGAAATAATTCTGACTAAACATTTCATTGTATAATTTAATTATTAATATTAGTAGTTAGTCTGTCTGTATGTGTATATATGTTTATATGTAAAATTCAATAACAAAATACTTTTTAAAAAGTGTGTTGAAAGCAAAAGACAGCCAACTAATGGCCTAACTAAGGTTACACATGTAGCTGCACCAACAAGCTCCCACCAGACAGGTACACAGGTAGCAATAACATGTGCTAAATGGGGAAAGTTAATACTGTAACACAGGCTGAATACATTCATTTAAACTGATTTTTTGTCTTCTTGTGCATTTCTCCTTTCTGATTTGACCAACCAAACTTAAGGGCTAAAGATAGAAAGGCATTACAGAGAGCATGATGCTAATCCTCTGCTGCTGCTGCTACAGTCAGCTAGAGGTAGCAACAGGTAGGTTAGCTCCTGTACTTTAGCATTAGCTTCATTAGCTAAAGAAAACTAGCTCATACTTTTCGTTCAAACTCAAAATACATACTCATTATGGTGCTCAAAGGCTACTCACCTTGTCTAGTAACCGGTTAACTCGTGAGGAAGTGTATCCAGAAGACAGGAGACGTGTTTTGTCCCCGTCTGTAGTTGTCTGTAGTTGTCCCTGATTACTTCTGACACTTGTCGCTGCTGTCCATCAACAGGAGAATCAAGGTCTATAGAAGAAGGCTAGGACACGCGTCATCAACACGACATATGTTCAGAGTACCACACATGCGCAGTATAATCTGGTCTGCACTCAGCCAATCAAAACGCACAACCGAAGCTTCGGTTATACTGCGCATGCGCTATATCCCACATCCCAAGACCCGTGTCCTAACTTCCTTTAATAGGCCTTGGGGAGAACTGGCAAGGCGGAACTAGCTTCACTAAACTACCTTGTGACCCAAATAAAGTCACTAAAGTAACTTTCTGGGAAAAACTAAACTCACAAGAATCGTCTGAGTTTTACACAAAGTGCTAAGAGAGAGGATAAATGTTGTATTCAAGTGTTTGTTAACACTTAACGCTGTCTAAAGGTGTTGCACGTTAAACTCGGTAGGAAGATTAAGTACTGTTGCGCATGCGCAGTGCTGAGCAGGCTGGCTGCTGCTCCCCCACCTAGGGGAGCTAACCACAGCAACCATGTGACCTACTGAGGGCTCTATGATGTAGGAAATTATGTCTTTTAAGGTTTTGGTAAAGATTGTGGCCATAGAAAAAAAAATATGGTTAAGGTTTGGCAACTTAAACACTTTGGTTAATTTTGGACTATCTGCAACCATCTTGGACTCTAACTAGTTGCCCTATACATCCTATATACCACTTTATAGACTGAAAGGTTATTATGGAATTTTTGCCCAATGATGCCAAAAATATATTGCCTACTGCCACTTTAGCAGACATTTATCTAATGAAAATCTTCTAGAATGGCACTTTAAAACCAATTATAACCTAAATGTAAAGCAAAAAAAAAAACATTTGTGACGGTGAAACTTCCAGGCAATGGGTGGGACAATGACAAAAATCACTGTAAGAGGGAATAATGGCCATAACAATTTCCATTTTTTTCCTATAAACTGCTTTCCAATATATTATTATGGATTGCTACCTTACCCAGTTTGCTCTCCATTGCAATAACAAACACTATTAATACATTTTTGACCAATGGATTAGTTGAAGCTCATTGTCATCCACCCTCAGCACAACACAAAGCGACGGACTTTACACACTATGTTCACCCATTCACTCTGTATCTTTTATATCTCTATTATTGTTTTTATAATTTTTTGTATACCTTTACCTCTCCTGTGTTTCACTCTGTTTGCTGATGTTTGCTGATGTTGCTGCTTTGACACCTGAATTTCCCTTCGGGGATTAATAAAGGGTCATCTTATCTTATCTTATCTTATCTTATCTTAAAGACAGGGGAAGACAGTCGTCATGGTTACAGTCAGGTGGTTGCATAAAGGTCTGTCACCTCTCACAGTGATTGTGTCACTATTTTAAATGAGATGGCAACTTTAAAAACAATATGTAGTCTTGAATACAAGTTAAATAGTCTTTATAAAGTAAATCTGGCTTATTCAATCAAATAAAGATAAAATAATCACAAATAGGGGAAGATGCCCCCCTGGGGTGAAATCCAGATGCCCCCCACCTTAATTCCCCTCTTGACTAATAGATGGCGCCAAATCCACTTTCAACACATGTTTTGAATGGCTCAAGTGAATTGTGACATCATATGTGTATAAGTATATACAGTACATATATATATATATGGAGAGAGAGAGAGATGATGATGATGATGATGGGGAATTTATGGGTAGAGTCATTCAATTGGTTTTAAGAAGAAAAAAAAGATTTTTCTTTCCTTGGAGTAAAAATGTAAAGAAGCTCCCGGGGGCATCTTCCATCAAAATGTATTTATTTATTTATTGCAATTCATAATTTATATATGTTTTCAATAGCCTACCATTTTCATATTGCTTTAAAGTTTACACTTAATGAATGACAAAGTAAAGAAAAAAAAACAGAGGTAGAAAAGAATAAAATAAAAGGGGTGGGGGGGCTCCATATACAAATATGTATATATATATATGGAGGAAGACATCCTGAAATAAAAACTATTAGCCTGAGGGAAAAACTCCAATGCTTAAAACTTAATTGTTGTCTACTCTTACAGTTTATTTCTCCCAAATATGTTTTAATTTTACAGTAAACTGACGTTGTCCTCAAAGGGGACATCTTACCCCATCTGACCCCAAATATAAAATCACAAAATCAAGATTTATGTTTATTTTTTCTAGCTCTTATTTTTCTTTTAGCAAAGCCGTAATAAGTATGCAACGCTGTATTCACAAACTTGTGCTTGTGTGGCACTTTTATTAACATTACATATAATTAGGGTCTTTCTAAATTTAACTTGCCAGTTATCCCAGGGTGTAATACAATTTCTGAAAAATTCTTGGGTCCAATTTAAGTGCATTTGATAGCAGCAAATCCTCAGGGAATATTGACATAAATAAGGAAAAAGTGTTCGGATGTGTTAGAAATATCAATGTAACTGAGATTTTGACTGAATAGTGAGAAATAGGTTATAGTGGACATGGACAAAGATTTTGTCTTCTTTGTGCAATTGTTATGTTCAAATGGACCGCTGTCTACAATTTAAGTTGCAGTCAACTGAAATCGGTCTAATTGAATTCTGCTCTCTTTAAAACTTGAGTAGTCATATCTGCAGAAGGTGCATCAATCAAACATATGAATACTGTGATCTCTTCTGGTCATTTGTTGAACTGCGTGGTCTGAGCACAGTGCATGTTTTTGTTGCCCGTACACCATAGATCAGAGGCAGAGATGTGTCTGCCATCTACTGGGCTGGTAAAGACTCTGCCTCCAACTGTAGACATAAAGTTGCTGAACGTCTGGAGAAAAAAAAAATTCAATCCCAGGACTTATTAAAACCAGAGCTATGGATTTGCTGTTAAATTGACATTCCCTAATCAAACTCAAACAAAGAAGAAAATCTTTTCTCAGATCCTTTTCTAGACACTCCTCTATAATGTTTGCAGTAATCCAAGAACAAGGCGTCGATGCCAGAGCTGATACCGAAGCACTTCAATTCATGTAACTCCGCTAAAATTTATGTGCCCTTTGTTTGCCTGGTATTAGGAAGTAAACACACCATGCAGCGCTGCCTGCTGTGAGAATAGCTGCCTCAGCCATTCCCAGTCTCGGGTTGTTTTTTCTCCGCTGAACTCCAGCAGACTCCATGAGAGGAACTGTTGGGTATGAAGGAAAAGTCACACAAAAGCAAGCCTGCCAGTGACCTTTAGGTGGACCCAGTCTGGCCTTATTGCCCCAGACAGGGTCTCCCACCCTCTTACTGTATTTAATTATAGCAGCCCTTTATGATTTGATCCCAACGTGTTTTTGCTGGGTCACTGGTCGAGGCCGGTGGAGGTTTTATTGAGACAGATCGCTTATTGTTAAAGTGCTGGGATATTAACATTCAAGGAAAAGAGGAGGTGATGACAGCAACATACTAAACGTATACTGTGTAGGCCTTTTGTTAGGTTCAAGCATTTAAACGGGCAACTATCCATCAAATGTAATGAACTCATCATAACCCCACAATGCATTTTGTGCACGTTTCCAAACCAGTCCAGAAAACATTTTAAGACTCTACTCATCACTTACAAAGTATTCAATGTTCTGGCTGAATTATGTGCCAGAGTGCACCCTCAAATCCTGTCTTTTTAACTTTCTAAATCAAGTTTATTTGCATTTTCATATCATTTAACAAACGTTTCTGATATTATTGCTGCTTTTACCGGCTGTTCTTGCAGTTTTCTGACAGTCCATAAAGCCCTTTCTACCAGGTTTCTTAAAGGTCCAGTGTGTAGGATCTGGTGGTATCGAGCGGTGAGGTGAGGAGATTGCAACCAACTGAAGCCTCTCCCGTGTGCCAAGCGTGTTGGAGAGCTACGGTGGCCGACGCAAAATGCACCTCTCTAGAGCCATTTGGAGCAGAGCAAGTGCGTATGTGGGAAGTGAGTTGTGAAGCAAGAGAGAGAGGGACCGGCGGCAATGGGAGCGAGTAACGTCATCGACTCCGGCCCAAGCAGGAAAAGATTTTTGCAAACAATTATATTCCATTTCTGCCAATAGATCCCCCTAATTGTTACACACTGGTCCTTTAAATTGTTGTTAAAACAGAAACAAACAATTACAGCGATTATTAACACGTAAATAAAAATGCCAATTATAATCAGCAGCAACAAAAAACACAAACCTGTATACCCTCATATCAACATAAACACATTACAAACATCATCAAGCGTAACACAACTAGATCATTTGACCAAAACAAGGAAAGGAATTCAGTTGTATAATCAACTGAATGTCATTATTATATGGAAAACTTGACTCCACTCAGGATAATTGCTTAATTCATGAATCACAATGTTTCCCTATAATCAAAATGTACACTTCTTATCAACTGTACACGTCCACTTACAGGTCTCCACCAACCAGTTGCAGTTTACAAACATGTTTGTCCAAAATGTCATCAATACATCATTTTATCCTGTTAGACATTTATGTGAGTTTTGGCCAATGCCAGTGTTTTGTGAGGTCACAGTGACATTGACCTTTGACCACTAAAATCTAATCAGTTTTTCCTTGAGTCCAAGCGGACATTTGTGCCAAATTTGAAGAAACATCTTCTCCTGGAGGTGGTGACTCTTTACACAGTTGAGCCTTTTGGCCTGAATGAAGAACTGACTGTCATGTTTCCTCTAACTGATTACACTCGATGGTTGCAGTACTTTTAGTACTTTATCGTTGTAACTTTAATGTGTACCTGTGTTCTTTTGTTTCTGATGTGATTATGGGCTGTGGTACTTGGACACTGGCTATAGCAACTCCAACCGTTAAATCAATTATCCAATAGAGTTGAAATGCTGTTCAGCCATTTGTCCACTGAGAACTGTAGATCTGTTCTAGGTTGTTTGTCCATGTTGACTCTAATGAAGACACAGTGGTGTTGAAATGTTGGTTTGCTTTCACTATTAAAGGTTGCAAATCAATCAGTCCCATTTAGTTCTCTGGGAATTTCGTATCAATCCTCAGCAACAATTAACTTCTCCTTCTTTTTAGAAACTCTCTAAGTTGACTAAAATTCAAGAAATCCACCCACACACATTTAAAATATACCAATCTGGAACCAGGCCGAGAAAACACACAGATTTACAGTATTAATAAGTAATGCAAGAGTTACGATCACAGCCCCAATACCTGCTACTGACTGACCTTACAGTACAATCCCCTGTAGATATGGTAGTCACAGAAACACGTTGTTCTTGAACATGTCGTACATGTCCTCCTCTTTCTTGTGTTTTTCCACGAGGCAGATTCATCGTATGTTTCCTCTTTAGAAGAATTATTTACTAATCAGCGTTGGGATCTTGCATGAAACACCCTCACATATTAAACTTAGAAACAGTGAACAAACAGAGGAAACCTGCATCACTGAACCCTGAAAGGGCTAACTATAAATATGCTAGATATTCATGGTGAATAGAATCTGCACAATACATGCACTGTTTGATTAGCTACACCCACGTCTTCAAATCTATTATTAGTCAGCAGAATTATATTACAGCTTTTGTCGTGTCTCTTTCTTATAGCCGCTCGTTTCCTGTAACAAAAATTTGATCTGACCGTATGACCTATGGATGAATCAGACGGATAAGGTGCTGATTCATGTCTGCTCAACTCACTCAACTGCTTCAGAACATCATAGCCTAGAATAGAAGATATCTGATCGGAGTTTTATTCTGCTCTCCAAACAAAGTCACATAGCTTTCTAAATTTAATGTTTGCAATAAAAATAAAGTTTTTATGCTCTCCCTCCCCCCCATGTATTTCTACAGTCCAAAGACATCAGCTCAGGTGAACCAAAGACTCTTAACTGCACACGTGTGAGCATTAATGTGCTTAAACGCGTTGCCTGTCATGTTTCCCTTTTGCCCTTATGTATACGTTCCTGTTCCCTCACAGTTACAAGCTAGTCTGGAAAAATAGCTGTAAATAGCTGAAAAATATTCCATCACAAGTCTTATGTAAAAATGTAGGAAAGTATGTAACTGTTGTCAGCAAAATGTACTTAAAGTATCGAGAGTAAAAGTACTAATTGTGCAGAACGGCCCCTTCCAGAGTATTATTATTATTATATACTGCTTACTGTGTATTATTATTACTGTTTATTATTATTACTGGTGCATTAATTGCAAGCAACATTTCCTAATCAGCAGGGAGACAATTTAACTACTTTGTAAAGACTAATGTTGGATAATCAATAACAATGCATCATATTTTATAAAATTATATTTGATCTCAATCCACAAACTAGCTATATCAGTCAGTAAATGAAGTAGCAGAAGTATAAATTAGCTTAAAAGATAAATACTCTAGTAAAGTTGGATACAAGTACTTAAAAATTGTAAAGCGCAGTACTTGAGTACTTGTACGTGCATTTATTGTATCTAAATAAATATGTAGTGTGTGGTTTTGTTTAGTGATGCTCAGCTGTTGACTATTACCTCGTACAATATTGGTTCTATGTATACTGTAGTAGCACTATAGTAGATGTTAAGTCAAGAAGATGCTAAGATACTCTGTTAAAAGACTCTGCACCCCCTGCTGGCAAAACCTAGAACTGTATTTGGATGAATTCAGACCAAAACGTTTTTACTTGTGGGACGAGTCATGGGAGTATTTCCATCCATCCTGCAGAATGGTAACAGATGCATACATGTACATAAAATTAATATATCATCATGTAGCAGATACATACTTGCCATTAGTAGTACAGTGTATACAGTAGGGTGTTAAGGGAGTTAACTACAGCCCAAATGATGGTGATGTTTAATTTACGTTAGTAGACGGCGGATGGCCATCCTTTGCCATTCCTGAGTCTCTCAGGAATAACAACTAACCACTCATAACCCAGATATAACGGTGGAAAAAGTGATACAGCAAATACACAAATGTGGGTTATATTTGGTAATAAGGGTGAAACCGCTGTCCTGATAGTAGAGCCGCCTACACTTTCCTTTATGTCACCATGCAGGAAGCAGACAGGAAAACAACAAGCTCATCGCTGCGGACACAGCAGCTGATTATACGCTGCCGTATCACGGTTTCACTCAAACATTAGATAAGCCAATGCCGAGCAATCCAAAAAAAACACATTATGGGTGACTCATGATTATAACCCTCATTACTGACCTTTAGAAACATTAATCCACGACAGCTTCAGTGACACTGAACACCACTTCCCTATCGATCACCACACAGGTTCATTACAAGTTCTACCAAACTAAACAATAATGCTGTTATCCAACATAGCAAATTACCAATCTGTTGGTCATTTCAGAGCAAATTAGGCCACAATTAATTTGACTTAATCACAGAATGAAGTATACAGAGGTGGTACCTGGTGTCTGGAGGATAAAACACACCTTCAAACCACTGGAAATCATATGGATGCCATTGTTGGAAAGGGCCTTACACTGAACCGTTCTTGTTCTTATCCAAGCCACTCAAAAAGAAAGAAACTGTAGCTTGGGTTCGCAGCTGACAATACTAAAGAAGTGGGGAATAATGAGCTCAGTTAAGATGTGGCTCAGAGAGCGACATTTAGAATGACAGGGAGATTGAAAAACCGTGATTGTGTGTGAGCATGAAGGCTGGTGTTAAAAGCTTTGAGGGATCAAAAGAATGATGTAATCTCACCCAAACTGTGACTTCTCACAGTTTTCCTGTCAGTTTTATCTATTGTCTTGTTATAGAAGATTAGGCACAGATGCGTTATACTGTTGCTTTACAGCGACTGATAACGTGATGACTGACAGGATCATTTGGAAACAAAAGGCCGATGGAGCGCTGAGATATAGGACCGATCAGAAGAAGAATCACTTCAGTTTAAAATGCATCACTTATGTAACAAACAATCCCATTAAAGCAACTGTAAAACCTTGAAACCAGGCTTGTTCAGGCTTTTTATTACCTGACAGCTCAAACAGAAGACGATGAGGAAAGTTACAAAGTGAACAATACTTTTTAGAAAGATTTCCATAACTTGTGAAAAGTGGTTTAGGAAAAGTACAAAAGCTGCATCTGAGCATATTTAACAAAGATCACATCCCACAGACGAGGTGTTCTGCCAGTCTGTCTGTCGGCGATGACACATCGTCTGTTCATGGACTTACAGACACAGGAGGCAGCAAAGCGACTAGACAGAACAAACTCTGTTTTATGATGGTTGACAGACGGTTTGTGCATTACAGCAGGGAGCATTACAGTGGCACACTGGTCATAGCATTCAAGTATTAGTGTTAGGACAATAAAGTTGTGGAGAAGCCACCACAGTTAACATGTTTGGCTGGACCGCTGAGGGCCAGTCCTACAAACGCAAAAGTCTGTCACTGAGTGAGTAATGAAGTTAGACGATTGGTCGGCCCAGTGTTGGAGTTTCCTCATTGGCTGTTGTTCTTTCAAAATAAAAAAAAACAGTTTACATTTTCAGGGTGTGTGTCAGTGGCAAAGAACGTATATTGCTAAGAAGTGAAAGTCAATTGTTCGTTCCATTGCAACGTCAGCGCCCAGCAGCAAGTTACAGCAAGTTACACATCCGCCATTTTGGACTGAAAACATCCGCCTACAATGTGCTGTACGAAATTATTTCTATGGTCATAATTTTAATGTCTCTACTGAAATTTCCTGTGTTGAACAATAAAAATATTATAAATATGCATACTATTATAACTATTTACTTACTTACTTACTTATTTATTTATTAAACTTTTTTGCCCGGCCGCTTCCCAGAGGAGCATAAAGTGAGCGATGGACATAAATGGAAGTTAGAAAAACAAGGACCTCCAAAATCGATGTACAATAGACCACAGAGGATGTTTGTTTCTGTGCTTTTGCCAACTACAACTACATTAAATTCAGTTTATGTCGTACTACTAGCACTACTAGCTGCTGGCCGATAGCCGGCTGTTTGGGAACAGAGATGTTAATACATCCACCACGGTACAGGCTTACAGCATACAGCCCATTGGTGTATTACATTATTACAGAACCGGATATGTCAGCATGGCGGTGCAGTCCCGTGGGTCTGATACACGTTCATTATGCCGAGGAAAATAACTCTGGATTCAGCTATTAGTTCATTTTACAACTTTTAGGACCTAATGATTTAAATGAGGGCTATTTAAGTGACGGGAAGTTGATTTACCTCGAAAAAAATGACCTTCCATATACATCCATGGCAATGGAATTACTGAACCAAATGGTGCACAATGGTGAACAAAATGCCAAAGGGAGTAAACAAGAACAGTAGAGGGAATCTGTGGAAGCCATTGTGACGGATTAGTGCCAGCCCGGTCAGCTTGCCAGTTAGCTGTTAGTTCACCAGCTAGAGTCCTGCGAGTTGTAGGCTACAGTCACTGCATCATCAAATATTTCGCACTGACTAATTTTGCTGGATCACTTTCTGCTGTGACCAGGACAGTGATTTCCATCCACGGCTTTCCGCAAATTTCTCTGTGGGACAATAAAGTATATCTTATCTTATCTGGATTCACAGATGCCACCCAGCCCTCTCCTGTCATCATGAATAAAGGCCATCGTCCTAGGCGTCCCCGTTAAGGATGGGAGTATATACCCAGAGGAGCTGGAGCGTCACGGAACCTTGATAAAAAGCTTGTTCAAGGAAAAGGCTCTTTGTTTTGAAGGGAGATTCCTCAGACTATAATTAGTTACCCAAAGATCTGCAGAGTGTCAGCTATATTTAGGCTAGAAAATTAAACAAAGGTGTGTGAAGTTATGGAATTTGTGAGCGCGTGGATTGATAAGATCGAGGTTCGAGCCGGTGTCTGTAATGTTTATGAGAGGATAAACATTCCCAGCAGGGCATTAGATCAGTTCCCCCCCCACATGGACTATAATGACATGTTAGTAGCGTCTAGGACCGAGGTGGAATTCACCCATTGGAATTTACATTCCTTTGTGAACAAGGTCATTGTAATGGTTTTACCTCCCACATCTCTGTATCGACTGTTAAAAACTGAAGAAAGAAATCCAACCAGGAGGGAAGCTGAGAGAAAAAGGAAGACACATTAAAAACGAGATTAGATAGTAATGTGCTGATGATCATAGTCCATATACGACCTGAGGTATTGTGCTAATGTTTAATGATTAGCTCATTAATAGTGTTTAAAGTGGTTTGAGCTTTAACCTTTTTCATAAAAATGAGGGCTGTCAATCGATTCAAATATTTAATTTGATTGATGATTAATCGCATGATTCACACATTTTTTTATCGGTTCAAAATGTACCTTAGAGGGAGATTCATAAAGTATTTAATACTCTTATTAACAATTGGGAGTAGGCAAATATGCTGCTTTATTACTGGAAATCAATTAACAACACAAAACAGTGACGCATATTGATCCAGAAACCCTCACAGGTACTGCATTTAGCATAAAAGATATGCTCAAATCATAACGTGGCAAACTGCAGCCTAACAGGCAACAACAGCTGTCAGTGTGTCAGTGTGCCGACTTGACTATGACTTGCCCGAAAACTGCATGTGATTATCATAAAGTGGGCATGTCTGTAAAGGGGAGACTCATGGGTACCCACAGAACCCATTTACATTCACACATCTGGAGGTCAGAGGTCAAGGGACTTGAAAAAGGCCATGCAAGTTTTTCCTCGTCAAATTTTAGCGTAAGTTTGGTTGGTAGGTTTAGGTTTTCACTCTGGCTTTAAGACTTTAAAACCTAAAAATCGCAAGTTGCGTTAATGCAAAGAAATTAGTGGCGTTACAACACATTTGCGTTAACACGTTATTATCGCGTTAACTTTTGACAGCCCTAATAAAGATTAAACTTAAATATACTGGAAAAACAAAGTTTGGAAACTTGTGTTTGGTGGATTGTTTCTCTGTTGTTACAATGCTAATTGGCATTGTATTTTACATCGTTGGAAAGCCTGTTTACTTACCTTCGCAATGATGTCCAACATGTAAGGATCATGCATTTGTGGGATGAGCAGCACAGCTGATTATGTGGGTAGCGCCCAAGAAAAATTTGCCAAAATGCTCCATCAATGGTAAACAGTGTATTCTCCTGTTGGTGTTGACT
>CAKALG010041405.1:0-23651 GCA_916700815.1 Helicolenus hilgendorfi | reverse complement strand
ACTATGACTTGCCCCAAAACTGCATGTGATTATCATAAAGTGGGCATGTCTGTAAAGGGGAGACTCGTGGGTACCCACAGAACCCATTTACATTCACACATCTGGAGGTCAGAGGTCAAGGGACTTGAAAAAGGCCATGCAAGTTTTTCCTCGTCAAAATTTAGCGTAAGTTTGGTTGGTAGGTTTAGGTTTTCACTCTGGCTTTAAAACTTTAAAACCTAAAAATCGCAAGTTGCGTTAATGCAAAGAAATGTGTGGCGTTACAACAAATTTGCGTTAACACGTTATTATCGCGTTAACTTTTGACAGCCCTGATAAAGATTAAACTTAAATATACTGGAAAATTTTACACTTTATTCATTTAATACACCGTCAGGAGCCTCAGTAGCGGTGGAAGATCCATATGCAGCCACAACAACCTGGCACCTCCTCCTAATGCTGGTCACCAACCTGGTCACACGTTGCTGTGGGATGGCGTTCCATTCCTTAACCAGGATTCGTTGCAGGTCAGCCAGCGTGGTTGTGTTGGTCACTGTAACACATACAGCACGCCCAAGCTGATCCCACAAGTGTTCAGTTGGGTTGAGGTCTGGACTCTTGGCAGGCCGTTCCATTCTCTGTACTCCCACATTGTGGAGGTAGTCTCTGATAACCCTGCCTCTGTGGGGGCGAGCGTTGTCATCCTGGAGGATGAAGTTAGGTCCCAGATTGTGGAGATATGGGATCACCACTGGCTGCAGAATCTCATCCCGATATCTCACTGCATTGAGATGGCCTTCAATAATGACAAGCCTTGTTTTGCCAGAGAGGGAGATGCCACCCCACACCATGACACTGCCCTCACCAAAAGCTGTTACTCGATTGGTTCAACAATCAGCATAGCGTTCTCCGCGTCGTCTCCATACTTTGACCCTGCCATCCAACTTTCACAGACAGAACCTGGACTCATCACTGAACATGACATTCCCCCACATGTTCAGGTTCCATTGTCTGTGTTGTCGACACCAGCGCAAACGGGCCTGACGGTGAAGGGCAGTCATTGCAGGCTTCCTGGTAGCCTTATGAGAATACACTGTTTAGAGCATTTTGGCAAATTTTTCTTGGGCGCTACCCACATAATCAGCTGTGCTGCTCATCCCACAAATGCATGATCCTAACATGTTGGACATCATTGCGAAGGTAAATAAACAGGCTTTCCAACGATGTAAATTACAATGACAATTAGCATTGTAACAACAGAGAAATAATCCATCAAACACAAGTTTCCAAACTTTGTTTTTCCAGTTTAGTTAACGCCCCCTAAAATTACAATGTCCTGATTAAACAAAGGCGATACAGAGCCAGGCTACCTGTTTCCCCTTTCCTTTCAGTATTTATGCTAAGCTAGGCTAACCACATCCTGGCTCCAGCTTCATAGTGAACGTGAAAGTCTCAGTCTAGGAAAGAACAGCCCACTCTAATTCCCAGGGTGTCAAATACTGAGGCAGTTTAAAGAGCGAAATGTTACACTAAGGGTGTGTGGGAGGGGAGGTGGATGGGTCCAACAAACACAGGGCTTTCATTCAGGAGACCGCAGCTCGTGTGCGGTGCGTTAAGTTTTACTTTCCCGTTACAATTACCTGTTCGTTCGTGTCCCGTGTTCAGTTTCATTTCCATTACAAATGTAGTAGTTTTAAGCCCACCATGTAGTTTTTTTCCTAAACCTAACTATAGTGGTTTTGTTGCCTAAACCTAAAGCCAATGTTGTGTGACAAAGCAGCAGTATGTGACGAGTTGGGATGAGAATGTGTCGGAAAGAAAGCGAGTGAGCACACTTCAAAAATGTTGAACTATTATTTAAAGGGGCTGCTCCTTCACTTCCCCCACTTCTTTTTTTCAACTATAGGCTATTTAACCTGGCAATCATCAAGCCTGCACAGACCACGGCAGTAACTTTAGTACCATTTTTGTTTGTTTTTATTTCCTACATCACTTTATTCGATTGTTTTTGTTTGTTTTAGGTTTAAAAAACAGCTTTAAAAAAAGAGTTACACTACAACAGATTTGTTTTAGTTTGAAAAGTTGCCTTCACCAGTTTGCAACTGAAAGTAAAACTAGGAATTTCTGCATTACTGGAATTACGTTTTCATGTTTTGTCTCGGCTCTTGCTGCCTTCCCAGAAGAGCGCATAAAACTGAAACTGTGCGAAGATATTTGTGAAGTGTTATGACTATTATACCTGATAGAGTGATGATATAATGTTCTGGTGGGTTTTACAAAATGCGGTTGTCTTCCTGATTCAGCAGTGATGACTTATTATAACAAACAGAATTTAATTTTGATCATTAACAAATAGAAAATATGGAAAAGGAGAAAGAAAACTCACAGGGGAATGTTCTTTGAGTTGCTGTAATGGACCTATTTCACAGGAGACATTTTGACAAGTCATAGCAGGGAACGCACAAGTAATGATCATTCCACTCAGGTGAACCCGCTTCAGGGAGCCGCTGTTGTACATGCTAGTTCACTGTCATGCTTTAGACCTGCTGAAACAGAGCCATCATTTACCTTATCAATTACAAGTCAAAAAAGATCTGTAATCCTCATTAACATTCAAATATATATTCATTGTAATCATTACATCATAATTCAAATCTGGTGATTATCTATGTTTCCACAGTCTGATATATGTTATTCCTCTGTGCTATAGAGCTCCATCGTTGCACCAAATGAATGTATAATTGACCTAATTGTTATTCTAGCTGTCCTTTGTTTTTTGTCGAGGGAGTTATTTTGTGCTTTTCTTGAATTGTTGTGACGGTTTTTGGATTCTCAGGTTTGTTTTTGGTTTCGTTTTTATGTTGAACGTCTTGTGCTTCGTTGTGTTTTCTTTGTCTTCTAACATCTTGTGACCATGTTGGAAATAAGTGTTTTCACTTTAACGTGTTATCTTTTGGATATTTTTAGTTTTCTTTGTCTGATAATCTATAAATAAAATCAATTAATCAATCAATCAATCAAATATGGATTAATCCGCAGCTGAAAATAGTTCCTAACAAATGCACTACAGCACATCTTCAGTAGAAATCAATGGGTTTAGGGATAAGAGCCAAAGACCGAGTTTTGAGTGACGCATAGTAATGCATAGTAAGAAAAATAATAATACGTAATAAGAAACCCCCTTATTGTCAATCTAGCTAGGAAAGCCATCTGTCCTCTGAATGCTCTAGGTCTCTAGTTTGTGGCTGTGAAGCTTCATGAGGCTGTGATTATCCTAGAGGTCACCACAGGTCATTTTATACAGTTACATCAAGTTTCAAAAAATGGTCTCACTACAATGAAATGTCTCCTATGGGGCCTAGTATCATCAAACATGAATACAGTTGGGTCCACAGGAGTCTCAGCTTTACAGTGATACCTAATTTATGTAATTCCAAGACTGTTTAGGGACCCCAGCATGCAGAAATATTCAAACACACCATTTTAGTATGGGCGAAAATAACACATTTATACTGCATTCAAAAACGGCATGATTTATGACCGAAACTGCATGTGATTATCATAAAGTGGGCATGTCTGTAAAGGGGAGACTCGTGGGTACCCATAGAACCCATTTTCATTCACATATCTTGAGGTCAGAGGTCAAGGGACCCTTATGAAAATGGCCATTGCCAGTTTTTCCTCGCCAAAATTTTGCATAAATTTGGAGCATTATTTAACCTCCTTCCTAACAAGCTAGTATGACAAGGCTACCAATGGATTCATTAGGTTTTCTAGTTTAATATGATACCAGTATCTTAAAACTGAGGCCACTGCAACCTAAAAATCACAAGTTGAGGAAGTTTCCATTTTCTTATTAGTATATTTCTGTCTTGGGACATTCATCTGTCAGGAAACACGTCACCCTGACATCCAGTTTCCTTTTAAACTGCATTCCTCACAGATAGTGGTGATAGCTTGGTTCAAAGCAGGTATGGCAAACATGTAAAATCCCATTCTTACATGGTAACACCTTATAGTGGTGCTGCCAGGATGATATGAATCAATATGCAAAACAGTTTAACTGAAGTAAAAACATTTCCCGTCAAACCATCTCCTTCTAGTTATGACCTTCTGAGAAGGTGACGCTCTGTACTTTAGTATCAGATGACAAAGAGAAGGTTAATCTCGTACCGCTGGGCAAACAAACACTGCTTTGTTAGATGAGGTGCAGGGGCAAAGTCTGTGGAGGTCTGAAGGACTGTGAGCTTCTCCAGGAAATCTAACAAGCACTGCATGCCTGTTGGCCGTTTCGGCATGATTAATGGGCAGATACGGCATTACATTGATCCACTGCGCTCTTTCTCTCCCTCTAGCTGGAAGCGGTGGGAGGGCGCGGGAGATTTACGGCCCTCATAATGGTTAAATAGGTGAAGAAGCACTTAATAAACAACTGAGTGGATACCCCACATGGAGAGGAACGGAAGGTAGAAACTCTTATCGCATGACATCCGTGTGTGGAAAAACCCTTTTTTGGAGATTGTCTGTGTAGATGACATTACCAATTCATGAGTCTGTTGTTTTGAATGCGGAACACAAATGCATGACGTCGCTGGTGTGGAGTATTAAATATTAATCCACCCTCTGTGTTAATGCAGCCTCTCAGTGGGGAGTTTGGTCCCTTCTGAACAGGAAGGGAATGTGTGTAATGCCAAACTCAACTCACCGTTGGTCCATTTAAAAGTGTGTAAAAGTGTAAAACAACCTGTAAACGGACAGTTGCGTGACTGAAGAGTGTTCCTGGAGTGAATTTCAATGTTATCTGAAGTCGTCCAAAGAAAGCAGGTGCTGTTTCACAGTTTGTTCCTTATTGACTTTATCATAAAGAACTGCAAATCATTCAGTCCTGTTCAGCTTATAGGCCGCTGATAGTTATTACACTCTGTCAGTTCAGTGTGCTGTTATTCCACCATGACTGAATCGTCTACTTCTTTTTGATATTGCTTCCTGTCACCTTTTACTATCAACTATTCAATAAAAGTTTAAAAACCTTTTATACAGCTCTGACTATGCTTTACCGCAATAGTACAGTAGGCCTACCCTTACAAAAAGGTGATATACTTTAAGTTTATTCTATGAAGTAAACTTAAGGTTCCCTCACATCAGGGTCCCCAAAGTCCAGTTCGTTTGATTAGTGTGAACGCTCCATATCGTACACGGGCATGGTTCATTGATCCGCTTTTTTCAACGCCGCTGGTCTTCTACAAAATCTGTATACATAGATATAAAACTGTTTCATACCTATGTCTGCCTATGCTTGCAGCAATGCGCCGATCTCATCCTCTGAACTGCACGGTACGGATTAATCGTACCTAATGTGAAAACGACCATAAGTAAAGTTCAAGTTTAAGAAGGTTCCCACTTCTAACAATAGTAAAACAACGTTGGTTTCACGTGGTATCTCTGGGTCATCAGTTAGTGTGGAAAGAACAGGTAAATGACTGATATTGATAGTGCCTGGCAACGACTTGTTGTGAAGTAACTGCGTTGGAACGGGGGAGGAAGAATGAGAAATCTAGTGGCTGAATGTGATCAATGTTATCAATAGCACCTTTAAAGGGCGAGTTTGTAGCATTTTGGGGGACCTATTCGCAGAAATTAAATATAATATTCATAACTATGTTTTCATTAGTGCATAATCACCTGAAACTAAGAATCATTGTGTTTTCATCACTTTAGAATGAGTCGTTTATATCTACATAGGGAGCGGGTCCTCTTCACGGAGTTCACCATGTTGCTCCACCACGGACAAACCAAACACCTGCTCTAGAGAGAGCCTTTCACGTTTTTACGTTACCTGAAGGCCACCGTAGTTCTCCGACACGCTAGTGAAACTGTGCTAACGTGAGCCGCATAGTGCAAAACAGTGGTACCGCCAGCCGTCGCCTGACTTCCGTTGCTCCTAAAGTAGTGTTATAATGATAAGGATGGCCTCTAAGCGAGGAGAACGGCGTTACCCTGTTTTTGCACTCGGCAGCTCATGTTACCGCAGTCTTGGAAGGGGAGGAGTGAACGGAGGGGTACTCAGTTGGTTGCAATCTGCAACCACACCACTAGATGCCGCCAATCCTTCACACTGCACCTTTAAAGAGGTGCAATGCTAGATCAATGGAGTGCTCTTTTAAAGGTACAGTAACCTGTAACCGAGGTTTAAATTGGACCGGGGCTGTCCAGGGCTCAGACTCGCACTATTCCATGCCAGCGTCGCCAGGTCATTTTGCCAGGGCTAAAGCCCTGAATGTCTTGAGTGTAGCCCTGAATATCATTTTAAATGCTGTGAGGTTTGACAGAAGACAGCAGCAGATGATGAAGAGGGAAACAGTGCACGCTCACAGTATTTGTCCATCTGGTCCCAGTGGACATGCATATCAACACTGTCCCCGTTTGACACTGATCTGCCACAGCTCATCACGTGTTCACCTGCAATACATTTACCTGTCTGACAGCAGATGCACATCGTCAGGTGTCTGAATGGCAAATTAAGATTTCGATCTGCGGTGTCGCACAAAGGACACATGGTTGTTTACAGAGGTTGTTTATACTGTTGCAATGTGAGACACATTGTGAGCGGCTATCACTGTATCTGGCGTACGTGTGCCCGCTCACAGATGATGTGATGACAATCTAGACCATAATGTGAAAGAATGCCATCCAGTACAGGCATGCCAGTGAGTTGTATACAGAAATGCAGATGTCTGTTTAAAGCAGCAGGAGGAGGAATGTCTGGCGCTCTGGGGCCATTACTGTAAGAAAAATTACAGACAGGCCATTTCCCAATGTTGTATATACTGTTAAACACTTTTGTCTTTGAATGATGCTGCTTAATGAGGTTCACCTTTGAGCTCGGTGAGGAAGCATCCAGGAATGTCTGCTATTCAAAACAGCCATGTCACTGTTTATTCAGCGGAGTGTGAGCGAGTTCTTTGAAGTCATGATGCTTCCTCTGCAATCACTGAAAGGTTACCCATTTATGCAGCCAAACGCTCTCCTTCTGTCCCTGACCGAGCCTGCTTCCTTCCTGCTTGACCTGGCTGTTTGGTTATGACTAGACTTCGTGTTTTGGTATCAGCGGGCATGTTTCGGACTAGCAGTGCTGATAGGCCAGTCTGTCCCAAAGTCTGCTGTCCCCCGAGCCACTCCGGTCCCGGCAAACAAAACCAGGAAGAGGAGGAATGTACCGATGCCGGCTTTTACTGTAATCGCAGCCAGTTTGGAAAAGGAACAACAGCAAGCGAACACACAAAAACAGTTGATGTGTCACAAAGCATAGTGTACAGATAATGTCATAACTATATATCTATATGTTTTATTATACTGCAAGTTCAGCTAATGCGAGTGATGATAGCAGTGATCCTTTTTTGCTGAGGGGTAGGGTGTTTTGGGAGGAAAGAGAAAGCTCTTTTCTTACTTCTTAACACCTCAAATTCATATTTCAGCATTCCAAAAAAAGGAATTAAATACTAGCACATGATGGTTCTGGTGTGCACAGTGGGTTGTAAAGGTATCCTTTAATCCTGTCATGGTTTCAGGGATTTGTTTTTCCCATCACACTCGATGTTATCTCCTCCAAAAGTCGTCTCATCCTTCGCTTTCTTCTGCATCAAAAAAAAAGTTTTTAAAAGAAGTTATTTAAAGTTGGCCTATAATAAGTGCAGCCTTTTGTTATGTTTGCCATCAATTTGGAAATTGCAAATTCCACATTGCCACCAATTGGGGAAATTATTAAACTAAGATGGTGAGCACGGTAAACAATATACCTGCTAAACATCAGCATGTTAGCATTCTGACGTTAACATTTAGCTCAAAGAACAACTGTGCCTGCATACAGCCTCACAGATAAGCTAGAATGGCTGTAGACTCTCAAGACCTTTACACCGGGGCATTCTTTTCGTACGATTAATTGCATTTCAAAACATTACGTGGCGAAAAAGCGTAATGCTGTTTTTTTCCAGAACAAGGTTGATTTTTCTGAGCTTTCGCACCAAAACGCGGAACGGGTTTAGTTGCGCCCATATTTATGAAACAACAGCACGGAGGCTCTATAGTACGAACCAAGACGGCAAACTTTATTACTCCTTTCAACCTTGACAAAGGCAGCGCAGACCATGCATGTATAAAGAGAAAGAGAACAGCGTTGGAGGCGGTGCCCCGTTCATTCCTATGAAAGAAGCTCAGTGGCGCATAACGCAAAAAAAAGTTTGACTTCCGAGTATAAAATAACCCGGATCATGCGGCGATCTTCCGCATCCATTGGGCCCATTTTCCGCTTCACAGCCGTCGGTCCAGCTTCGTTCTGAGTCTCATTCACAAAAAATAACTCTGGATTCTAGTGCATTTCACAACTTTTAGGACCTGATGATTTAAATAAGAACTATTCAAGTGTTTATAACGGGAAGGTGATTTACCTACGGACGTCTCTTTCCCAATGTAAATCTATGGGAAAAGTCTTTTTGAGCCCAATAACATCACATGACGGACACAGAAGTTGTAATCCCACCATTTGGCCATTTTGTAAAATTTGCTTCAAAGCTTGGCGCTCTTCCTGGGGCCTTGGTGCATACCAGATCCAATCCTTCTGTTCTAAACAATAAAGCCCTAGACATATAATATTCGCGGGTTAGTATTTCACATTTGTGTCTCATTTATTCGTCACGCCCCCCTGGTGTGTAAAGGCCTTTAGCCTTGGTTAGTTATTGATGGTGGAATGAGTTGTAAAAACAGATCTCTATCTCAACGAGACTACCTGACTAAATAAAGTTTGTAAAATATAAGATTTAACCCTCCTCTCCACCCCAGTACTTTCTGTACTGTCCCTAAGTTAAGTTATTTAATTGCTAAAAGCACAGCAAGTACAATGCCCCAACCCTAAATGTGCAAAAACAACAGCACAGTGAAACTTTCACAAACAATTATAATCACACAATCGTGATTTACTATCGGGCCTGCACGTCGGGGGATGGAAAAAATGAGGGCAATAACAGGGAATAAAACAAAGCAAAACAATGCAAAACTGGTGTTATGGCAACAGCGTGATTAAGGTTGCAATCTCAATCCCCCATCCAGCTCGTATCAGTTCTCTGCGCAAACAGCAGACATGCTCCTGGTTTTCCTTTGTTTCTCTTCCTCTCCCGGTTCTCTCCTGTGCTAGAGGAATTCAGGAGGAATGCAGAAAAAGCATCCTGTTTTCATTCCACGCTCTTAGTCAGCTATTCACACTCTGTAGGGTCTGAGAGTTCGTACTGACGTCAGGCTGAATAACTAGGATGTCATAATGGAGACACAGGTGCATGTATCATCACTGTTTGTTTCCTACTCCTAGTCCTGCACATAAAGTATAAGCAAAATGCCTCTTTTATTGTTATTATCTGTCATTCTTTAAACACTTGACCTGTAACCTGGGATGTCCTGCAGATATACAACATCCTCTGTAATAAAGACTCTCTGAGCTCACGTCCCTCTTGCAGAACAGCCTATCTAGAGTAAACATCAGTGTATGGAGCGACGAGGGGACAGACTCAACACCGTGGAGAGATAACCGCTGCACGTTACTCTATATAGATAAAGAAATCCTATGTGTAGTAACCACATACTTCAACATGTTCACTGTGTGCCCGTTCTCTAGTTAAATGTTCTAAGTAGACATACCTGATTTCTTTTCTGCACAGTCAGGTTGAAGTGATTAAAAGGCTTAGAAGGGGTTAAGTCTTTTATTGAGAACAATTCATAAGGTAAAAAAAAACACACTACTTTCACCCAGGAAACCGGTGTTTGTGTCCCAGAACAAACCAGAACTCAATGTTGATTTATTTGTCACTTAACTTCCGTACTTAAGTTACAGCACTTCTGGTGTTATTTTAACCCAAACTGCCATCTTTTCCTAAACCTAACTATGTAGTTTTGTTGCCTAAGCCTAACCAAGTTGATCTATTCCTAAACCTAAGTAGTTTTATTTTGAAAAGACTGGAGCGAAAACTGACACGTGCGTCATGTGTTGCTTGACGTTTGTGGGAAAACGCATGAAAAATACGTTGTTGAAAGTCGTTCTGAGCATCACAAAAAAAAGACGGTAAATTTGTGTCTATGTAAACAAATTAAACAGATTACATTTCGTGGCTATTTCACAAACTGCCGTGAGACTGTGTTGAATCATTTACACACGCTTAATTAGAAAAATAATCACAAGGAAATTGAATGAAATGTCAACCAACACGGTGTTACACCCAAAAACTTACTGGCTGCAGTTATTCCTTTGTTTAAGTACAGCAAGCATTATGTTCTTAACAATGTTGTTCATCAACCAGATGTGACTAAATTTCTATAATATGTTGTGTTCAGTGTCACTATATCCCTAGAGGGAGTCCAGTATTGCCTCCAAAAAAAAAAGAAAAGTGAACATGAACCAGCGATGAACCGTCTGTCATCATGTTAGTATAAACTATCATGACAGTTTTTAATAAGTTCAAATAATAGTTCAAATAATTCAAAGTGTTTGCTGGAACATGCAATATGTAGCTGAAGATCCAATGAGTCACACAGCAATTGGACATCTTAATTCAAATTAAATTAATTTTTAAATTTCTATTTTTATTTTTAAATTTTCTTATTTTTAAATTTTCAGTAATTTTTAAAACTTTTTAAATGTTTTATTATTATTTGCTAATCCACACAATCCACAAGGAAATTGGTAATTGCAATGTACCTTTCACAAATAATGAAATCACCATTCTGCTTCAGAAAATGTTCTTTTTATGAAAATGTTTTTTTTTATTTTCTCACACACAATTCAGCGCATCATCATTCATACAAATATAAATACATCTCTGAATAAGTTAGAGAATAAATTAATTGTTCTATGTACAATTCAGCATTTAACAGTAAACTTCTAAGCTGGTAAACCATCCATCGTTTACAGCATTGAGATAGCATTGAGGATGAATGTTTTCTGTCTGTGAGTTGACTCCAGTCAAACAGGGCAGATGGGAGTGAATGGATTCATGGCACAGAAAAGGTGTGGGTCACAGGTAAAAAGCATTTGAAGTGCATAACACTTGTCATCATTTCCTATTGGCTAATTACAGAGGACTAAAGTGAAGAAGGGGAGAAAAACAATTTTGCATTTTGTTGGCAAGCTGCACGTCATTGAAACCTGCTGGCTTAGCTTCAATCAAAACATTAAACAGGAGCTATGCAATAAACACTCTAGCCAACACAATAGACCTACTGTTGTTGTTATGCTTGCAGAAAGTTGAGTGTGTGTGTGTAGAGGAGCTCACAATGGACTTAAAGTTAATTGTTTGTGAGATAAATCCCAAAGAGTTGACCTTCATTTCACTGAGGCCGTGTGTGCCCAGAGTGAACAAGCTGCCATTTTCAAGTACTGCCTGATAATTAAAAAGCAATTTGCTGATTTGCCCTGTAAACGCAGACAGGACAGCAGATTCCAGCTCTGATACAGAGGAAAATTAAACTGAACCAAAGGCCAGCAATGACATTAGACCATTAGAGTAAACATTGACAGATAATTCCCAATTACATACAGGGTTGATATGACTCTGGAATATGTAATGATCCTATAATCCTCGGTGTAGTTGTTGGATTTAAAACTGTCCATTCAGACGAGTCAAAGGACTGCTATAAGAACCACAGATCAGTGGCTGATTGTAAACTTTCTTGAATGTGGTTCCCCAAAAGGCAGATTTAATGGATCCTTCCTTGGCATTTGTTGTTCAAAAAAGTTCAAAAAGAGTTCGAGACCCTAAACGTCTCCACCCAGCATTGTTCCTGCTGCGGGGCTTCGGTCTCGGTGAGCTGCCGGGCCTCCGAAGCTCTGGTTTCTTGATCAAACGATTGATCTGCTGCCTCTTTTGCCTTCAATCTTTCCATTCTTCCGACTCCACCAACATCCCCAGAGTTGGTAAGACTCTTGACAACCCTTGAAGGTATAGCTGGACGAGTCTCCGGCCCATGGAGGTTGAATCCATGGATGTTTGAACCGCTTCATGGTGTTCATTCAGTCCTCTACCTCCTTGTTCTGATTCCCAGCCTCTTCTCTTTAGCGATCGCAATGTTGGATTCAACCACAGATCTGCAGAACAAAAAAAGAAAACAGGTAAGCTTCATACGTAGAAATGACCGTCAAACACACCGCATGATGGATTAAAAGCCTGATCCTTAAATTCTTCTTTATAGACTTGTTTTCTGTTGGTAAACATGATGACGTATTTTGTGGGCGGAGAGTTAAGCAGAGGCAGAATAATTCTCCGAACACATTAGTTAACGCCGGCTACCAAGTATTGTTGGCTTGTTTTTGTTAACAATGGCTAAAGAAAATGCAGTTTCTCTCAATATCTGCTCTCATTATTGGTGGGCTGGTGGCCAACGGCAGCGCCATAAAGATAAATTGAGGGCGTATAAATCTTTGGATGCCTACAGATAACTATCCTGCAGTAAAGTCAGTCAAACAGAGAGTCGTACAATATCGGCGAAGCGTTTCAGAGATGGAGAGAACGGGTTGCTAATAATTTAGCACAGCCAATGGCTCACGGCTGCGGTTAGCAGAAGGCTAAATATTAGCAACATTTTCTCTCCATCTCTGAAACGTTTCGCCAATATTGTAGCTCGCTAGAGCCTCAAATCACAGTTTGTCTTCTCAAATGTATGTGATATTTAGATTCTAGCTAGATTCTGACTGCGTTTCCTTTGTTTTGCCTCCAGCTAACACCCTACACCGCAATCATGACACAAAAAGGGTCCGTACCTGAAAGATGCCAGCAATTTGTTGCCGTTTGTGCTCGCAGATTCCACCGATGGACCCACGACATTATTAGTCCTTGGATTCTCCGAGCTGTGGACAGAAACAACAACAGCGTTGAAACAAGGACTCAACTCTCCCAATGCCTCGGGGGAATTAAACCGTTAATTGAAGCAAAAGTAGTTCAGGGATGAGTAAGCAATTTCAAACTAATATATCTCTAGATGGGCAGGAATGCAGGGCGCGCCTTCCAAAACACCACCTCGGATAACATCTAGAGACGGTGACTAATCCATACTGGCGGTTTCATGAAGGCAATACCTCAAAGACGCAACAGAAATCTAAACTTTCCAAAAATAGCAGCATTGCTAATAAAACCTTTGTGATTCCTGTCAAGGCCTCTGAGGAAATGCGGGGCCATTCTCTGCACTATGACTACCACCCCTATACTGTAGTAACATTATCACACACTGAATCATTCGGCCTCCTCTCTGACTCTACATCAGCATACTTCAGGCTCGTCACACAGGGCTGATACTGGAAGAAGACGCTTCTTTGATACTATCTGGACTCGTGCCGGGTATGTCTTGTTTTGCTGTGGTTCTACGTAGGTTTGAAGAGGGAAGGGAAGGGCGCTCACCTTTTGTGGCAGAATCCGGAACAGGTTTTATCAGCTGTGTTGAGGCATTCGCAACGCTCGGCTGAACGGCGGCGGCGACGAGACAGGGGATTTCCAAGACCATAAGGAAGGAGTTTGCTGTAAAGGAAAGAGAAACATATTAGGACAGTGTCGGTGAAAGCATGTGGGACTCAGGGATTAGTTTCAAAATCATCCCTGATGGTGGTTAGGAGGGGGTTTACTCCATCTCCCAGCTCTCTGAGTGTATATCTCTGCAGCCTCACCTTGGCGTGTTGACCCAGATAATATCCAGGTGGCAGAAGTAGATGCATTCTTTATCATCCCAGCTGTTGCAGGAGCAGCGTTTGGTCCTGACGCGGTGTGGATGTGGAGCCTGAGCTGGCAGCTCTGCCCGGTCTGATAAGGGGAGTCCACAACCTAGAAAAAACAAACCACACACAAAGGATCCCGAGATTAAAAAAGCGCCAACTAATCCTTTGCAGTATGAGTGTGCAGTTTGTGGCTATCACATGTAAACACAGAGAAATCCACTTGGCGGGTTAACACCCACTCGTGTGGTTAAACAAATGAGATTGTGATTAATGGTGGAACATATTTATTCTATCATAAATCAAGGAACTTAATCCAAGTCAAACAAGTAAAAATTCTGTGGTAGGGATGTGATTACTTCTCAATAAAAAGGTGGGTTATTTAACAAAGGACGTTTTTCTCTGGAAGGCTGAGCCCAGCTCTTGTATTGGACTTTCTGTGGTGACTGACAAAGAGTCAACGGCTGCAGTTAACCAGCATCTTCTTCATTTGCTCAACTCATTTTTACTATTAAATGCTTATTTTTGGTAAACCACAAACCCTTGTCCTAAAACCTTTATCGAATTCAGCCATGAAATAACTACAAAATCATTGCATTAAAGGAAATGAATACGTTTTTACTGGATTCAACAATCTATAAAAGTATTTAAAAGAAGAAAAAAAAGTCACTCACCCTCTTGCAGAGCCATGCAGATGATGAATAAAGTCAGTGTCTTGCACATGAAGGAAGCCATCATCATCATCGCACCGTAGTCTGATGTGTGAAAGCAGCAGCAGTCAAGTTGCTCCAAAGAGATGTAGACGAGTCTTTTAGTGTGTTGAGGCTGGAGAGGAGCAACAGGTGCTTTGTGTTCAAGTCCCTGCCAGGACATCTACTTATACCCCCCCTGTGGCTGGTATCATGACGGCCCCTCCTACCTCTGTGTACTCGTCAGAGCAGTGTTGTTACACAACACACACACACACACACATACTCCACCTGCCCTCCTCACATTCCAGCAGTGACCTGACTATACAGCGCTGTCAGCGCCCCCGACAGGCCAAGAAAGGGCAGGGACAACATGTATTACTTTATTTAGAAGGAACAGATTTGAAAAACAGTGAAGTGCCAAGAGGCCGGACATATCTATTTCCTGTCTGATCTGCAAAGCTAGGAATTTATATGTGAAGACAATATACATTATTAATCTTAGTAGATTATTGTTTTAATAAACACAACAATGCATTTAACATCTTTTTTTTATTCAGTTTCTGCAGCTTAAACAGCCTGGGTTCAAACTTTTTAATAACGAAAAGTGTTTCTGTTCTTAACAGGACATAACTAGACATCTGATCTAAATAAAGTTAGAATATCACAGACAAAAGTTTAATAATTTGATTCAAAATATGAATATGCTGTAGTTGCAAGCTGAGGGATCTTGTAAACGGTACCACTTTCTTTTACATTTTGCATTTATAATCATTATAAACACCAATAAATGGATTATAACAGATTAGTTGTAAGAAGATAAGTGTTTATCAATGTCTTTGTCGACAGCTATAACGTCTCCTATGAATTAACTGTTGTATAATGATTGATTGATTGAACACCACACAACATAGCTGTGTGTTAAAACATTATTTAACTGTTTATACACATGTACGAATCAATCGTGGGTTTAAAACCAGTTTATTAATGTGTTCCAAACTCATGACAAGATGTTGAGCTTGAGTGTTTCGTTCTTGAGTTTTCAGCTGCATCTCATGGCCTTCATCAACATAATATATGTTGTATATAATATATCATGTTTTATATGATTACAACTGTGCTATACTGAATTATCCATAATTTATTAACTGTTTATTATGGCTTTCCATTGATTGACGGAAGCTTCAAAAAATTGTAACAAATACATTAACGAACATTTAAAAAAGTTTTTCAGCTTGCAAGTACATCATACTGTATTTACCATTCATTCATCGTTTATATACGGCTTTTAAATTCAGGATGGGAAATAGAGAAATCGCTGATTAATGATTAATCTTGATTAATATGAATATTTGTACAGCAAGCTGATGGAGTCTGTCATGCAGAATAATAATAATAATACTTTAATTAAGCAGTCGGAGGAGAGTGGCAGCAGATGATGAGGTTGTATGAGGCCGTGACATGCCTCGTGTTTTTCTTTCTTTCTTTCTTTCTTTCTTTTTTTTTTCCAGAGGCGTTGGGCATGCAGGATGAGGCCGGAGGCGGCAGAGGAAGAGATGAGCGGTGGAAGTAGAAACAGACAGAGGGCTCGCATGTGCCACGCGGCTGATATGAGGATGATGAAGTCGAGGAAAGCTGTCACCCCTAGGATGGATGGTGAGGTCATGGCACGATCGTCCCACATGCCCCTCCATACTGTCACACAAACAACATCTCAGCGTGTGACACGCTTTGACCTTCGTAAAGAGATACGCCGCCGCATGCCACATCAGCTCTCTGTAACCCACTCTTTACTCTGCCTTATCTCTACCAGTGACAAAAACAGACATCATGAAGTTGACCACAGCCTGGCCGCCCACGCAGTCTAAACAGTAATAGTGTGGCATGCAAACACCCTCAGGTATTCCTTATACTCTTATCAGCATATAGAACGGGTTATATCATTCAAATGCACAGGTATGTACAGGCATAAGGAACTAATGTGTGTAAAATGTGCATCTGATAAGAGGATATCGCAGAGAAGAATGATGAACTTGGAATAACACTCTGGCGATGTAAAGAACAAATTTATTTTTCATTTTTATTCTACTGACTTTAAAGGTTTCATATCAGACAGGATATTATAGTAAACAAAAAAGAACGGTTTCAAAAATATGATAAGCTGCAGATTGCATATTTATATACGATATCATCTGTTATCTGTTATTACAGCCCGGCTGCACGAAAAGGTGTATGAAAGACTCGATGATGCCCAAGGTTAACAGCATGCAATGAGAACGGCGTTCTTGCTTCTGACAGGTCATTTGTATGCCATGTGGTCTGTACTGACTGCAATGCTAATGCATCTAGTAACGTAGAATAAAAAGTGAGAGAGACTGCTTATGGCGGGCGGGAGGGTCAACACATTCGCACTCCCAACTCCCAACTCGCCCTGAGCATCGGAGAATGATGCACGGGGTACCCCTCTTATGTTCCTTTTGGACATGTCAGGGACGGCGTGTCAATATACATGCATAGTGTCCTTTCAAAATAAACTTCTGTTTTCACAGGAAGTTAGGTTTAGGCAATACAACCACTTAGGTAGGTTTAGGAAACGGTCGTGGTTGACGTTAACTTCACTGACTAGCGACTCATGTCACTCACAGGACCGACCACACCGACAAGTCAAGTGACTTATTTTTTTTTTTCATGAAACTGTTGTAAACTTAGTTTTCTATTATAAATAAAAATTAAAACATGCACAGTTCAAGTCAAATTCCTTGTAAGAGCAAACCTTCCTGCTAAATATTATATTTGTATTTATTTATTTAAGCCTTGCCAGAGTAGAAATCTTTTAAAAGTTTGTAAAGTAAGTAAATGTTTCTGTTTTCTCATTTTCCTTCTTATTGGTTTTCCTGTATACAAACTGAACGACGACAATAAATCACAGAATAATGTGTTGCACGCAGGAAAAGTCAGTTCATTGATTTATATGTTCTCTGATTGTCCAGGTGAATTTTCTATGTGTAATTTTTTTCAGGTGTATATAAAAATGAACAGCCCGTTCTCATTCCCAGGGCGTCAACTACAGACGCTTTGTCGCAGCCGTCGGCGTTTGATACCGGAGATGCAGCGGGTCCAACAAACAGAAGGCTTTCATCCAGGAGAACGCTGTTTGTGTCCCGTGCGTTACGTTTCACTTTCACGTTACAATCAGCTGTTCGTAAGTGTCCCGTGTCCACAACGTTCAGTCACATCTTCACTGTAACAACGTAGAAGTTTTAATCCCAACCATGTTGTTGTTTCCTAAACCTAACTAAGTGGTTTTGTTGCCCAATCCTAAGTGTTTTTCTTTAATTTACAACATTAAGCATGTGTTTACTGCGACGTTAAAGTGTCGCAGAGGGGTCTGACAAAGTGTCAGTAGTAGTAGTAGTTCCACATACTCTTTACCATAAATGGTTTTAAGTCCAACTGAAGTAGAAGCCGCACCAAAAACAAGGCTATTAGAAACAGGAAGGAGTACCATTGTTTCAGTCATTCAGCTCAAAGATGGAAAATCTTGCGAATATGGAGGGATCTTACATCAGAGCTCCAGCAGGAATGCAGAAGATAGAAAGAGACACCCCACAGGAACAGGAAAAAACACGGCTGAAACGTACGTATTTGTGCGTGGTCATAGTTTATAGGGGTTACGTGGTGGGTGAAATATGCCAAAAGGATGTCACAATGCAGAAAGACTGGCGTTTGACCAACTATTTGTTACAGTGAAGAAGAACAATCCTCATCTAGAGCAAATATTTGTCCAGCGGTGCAGACTGGAGGACTGGGCTCAATCTAAAGGATCCCCTTCCTCTGCTGCTGCTGCTGCTGCTCTCCAGACAAGGCAGCAAAGGAACACAGTGACTCTGCAGTCGCAGCGTGAAACATGTGCTCTTATCTATTTCCCAATTCCGGCTGCTAAGGAATGTGAGGCGGCGCGATAATAAACAAGTAGCGGAACCGTGATTGCAGAATCCTTTGAAATTCCTCTGGGATGAGGTTAAAACGTATATGGGCTGTGACACAATAACACACAAACAAAGTCCTCACATTCAGGACGCAGTGGAGAAGTTTAAAATGTGTGTCTTTACAGCCCGGTCTCCTAAAAATTACGTTCCCGAACAGTGAAACTACATTGTCAATTACGTTTCGAGGGAACATATTTTCTGCTGGATTCCGTTTGTATATCAGAAATATGTGTAATCAAAGTTTGCGTAACATAGGAAGGAGGTCGGGGTGGATGGAGCAACCTGATCCCATGGGAAGACGTATAAAGAGCACAACATTTTAAGGACATTCGGTGTGTCCTGTTAACACATTTTAAGCTTTTCATGTTTCATTTATCAACCCGCGTTTAGTGTGCAGTAAGTACGCCTTTCTTGATTTCCTTGTGTCTTTTGTACGCCATGTCCTGTACTGACTGCAATGTTAACACATCCATGTACAGTATAAATGCTACGGTAAGAGTTGGTGACGTAGTATAAAAAGCGAGAAAGACCACTTATGCAAGCAGAGGAGTCGCCCCGTGCTAAAGAAAGCAAGTTTAAGGCACTTCGGCGTTGGCTTCACTTTTCAGACCCAGAGGTTGCCCACTGGGTCACTGACTAGAAACAAGAAGCCTGCTGTTGTCCACATCTGTCTAAAAAAGAGGGCCAATTGTTTAAATAAAAAACACATCAGCCTCCAAGTTGTAATTCCGAGTTGGAGATATCAGGAATTTCTTAGAGAACTAGAGTCTGTTAACAGACTGTTGGCTAAATGTCTGCAAAGTAAAATCCAGATAAATAAAATCCAGATAAATCAGAATAAAATGCTTGGTCACGTTTGTTACGTTCTTAGATCTTCTTTCTAACCTTAACCAAGTAGTTTTGTTGTCTAAACGTAACCAATCGTTTCACAGCATAAACCACATTGTGCGTTTCTGCAAGCGTGATCCGAGGCTGATACGAAACGTCATCATTCATCAACATTTTTTCTGGCAACTCGGTTAAAAAGGCAATATAAGGGGGGACAGACAATCTAACTTCAGCACACTCTCTATATGAGATCAACTGGACTCACTCACTCACTCATCTCGGCTCTATTATAAATCATTACCACCATCAGGAATGTGACACCACATGAGAGAAAAATGCAGCCATGTCATCATTCTTCCTTTAAAAAAAATGTGTAAACGACAGGAAGCAAACTTGGCAACTGTTGATGGAGTCTGAGAAGAGCATGAAACTGTGACTCACACCGACACGACCCTGATGTGAGGTAGGTGAAGAGTATGTACCCCTGCATGAGTAGATGGAGGCTTCGATAACAACGTCACTTACAAACACCGAAACTCACCGAGACAGTTTCGGTGTACGTGACACGAGCGATGAGGGTGTCTGCAACGAGCAGTCATCTCCTGACACCAGTGAGACCATTTAAAGGAAGAACATGTCTGATGGAAGCTCTGAGTCATGTCACATATTTCTTCATATGCTGATTAAGAATTGGACCATTCATGTTCTATATTAATCCAACTAACACAACTTCAGATTAAATTTAACAATGTAAATGATCATATTCTTGACCTTGGAAACAAATGTATGTGATAAAATTCTAGACTCAAGGTTCACTAACTAATGCTCTTAGTTTTGTTGACATAAAGAAGTCAAGAATGTTTGTATTTGTCAAAGAGCTGTTTCTGTGTTACCATGACAGATCCCTGTTTGGTTTCCCCTATTATTCATCATTCATTGTTTTCCATCATGATTATTCATCATTCATTGTTTTCCATCATGATTATAATATTGTTTTATCTCCTCTTCTAGTGAACCTTATCACGGCTCTCCTCCTCTGGAAGTACGTCATCATATTCAGTTAATAATTGTCTGTAATCACATCCTTGTTGGGTAGGAGTCTTTGGCTCTTGTTATTTCCGTTGCTGTGGAAAAACAGCAACAGAATCTGTTGAACATGGTTTCTATCACTATGGACCTTAAAAATAAAAATGTTAAATTACCCTCTATCTGATAAGTCCTGCTGTATATGGAAGACAGAGTTTGCCAAAATAAAAAAATAAATGAATAAATAAATAAATGACTCGATAAATGAATAATTATGTAATTAAATGTAGCAAAAATAACATTAAAAATAAATGTAACCATTAATTAATTGATAAAATGTGACATAAATTGATATTTGTAAATTTGATATTTTTTAAATATATAATTTAATTTGCCTTATTTATTTATCTATGTATTTACTACCCTTATTTATTTACTCCTCTGTTTAACTTTACCTTTTATTTATTTATGTATAGCTAGCTAGCATATAGTCATGCACCCTGACCCCATGATGACACACATTTGAGTGACAGCCCCCTCATTTGCATAATGAAGCAGAAATGTATAAAGAAAAGGATACAGAAATAAATAAGTTTGGGGAAATAAATGAGGGGTGAAATGCAAAGGGAAAATCGTGCATAAATAAATAAATACATAAATAAATACATACATTTAAAAATAAATATAAAGTAAATAAAAAGATAAGTGCAAAAATAAATTAAAGGGAAAATTAAACAGATTATTAAATAAATAAGGGAATTAATACAAAGATAAATAAATAAAGAAGCAAATTAAAACAGAAATATCAATTTATGTCACATTTTTATCAATTAATTAATGGCTATTTTTGCTACATTTAATGACATATTTATTTATTCATCGAGTCATTTATCAATTTATTTTATTTTATTTTTTTATTTTGGCAGGCTTCGTCCTCCATAGCTGTATGTGTGTTATCTCCCGGATGATTTATTACAGTCCAGTACCTTCAGTGTGTGATGTCATCCCTCTCAGTACACTCTCAGGCAGCATGAGCCCAGATGGATTTAAAGTAGCTTTCTCCTGCCACCCGGTGGTCACATGTGACATCTTCAGCTCCAGCAAACAAAGACAAGCTGCCTTCATGACCATTTATACACCGGAGGAGAAAAGGATGTAAAACACAACACAATGAAAATACATACATTACCAAATCAAGGTAGCTAATAAAACAGATTTTTAGTAAAACTCCATCCTGAGAGGTGAACATCGAGTACCACCGCCACAGGGTGGAGCCACATTCATCACCACAGTATACCTGCAGGCTTCAGGAAAAACAAATTAGTCTCTTCTGTATTATTTTATCCAGCTGGAATTGAATTGTAAAGCAAAAAGAAAGCAAGATAGTGACTGAACATTATGAAAGAAAACAATGTACAGTAAGAAAAAAAGACCAAAAATACAGTTCTGTAAACAACCCATATAATATTCAGATCACAGCAATGTAAAAATACTCCATTACAAGTCAAAGTCCTGCATGGTAAACCTTACTTAAGTAAAAGTATTAACAGCAAATTGTAGTTAAAGTATTAAAGTCAAAGTCAAAAGCCAACAGTAGTTGGTCCCTCTGACTGATGTATTATTATATATGACATCATTAGATTATTAATACTGCAGCATCATTGTGTAGGCATCACGTAGGTTGAGCTACTTTATAATATACTGTTATATATGATAGTTTGATATTTAATCATTTGAACATTTACTGACACAAAACCATGTGAGAAGTTTAGAGGGGGTGGGGGGAATCAATATTTTGGTGGAGTTGCTAACAATTTATAGACTTCTGAGATGTGACCCTGACTACACACGGCTTTTTATAAGACATCAGAAGCCAAAAAGGTTGGAAACCAAAAGCCTGTTATATTATCCATTGTGTTAAAGCCGCAGTAGGCAGAATATTTTTGGCATCATTTGGGCAAAAAATCCATAATAACCTTTCAGCATTTTGTAATTCAAGTGTTCTGAGAGAAAACTAGACTTCTGCTCCTCCTCATCCCAGGTCATTTCAGAGAGAGAGAGTGTTCCTATTGGCTGTGCTCCGGCTGGTGGGCGGTGCTTGGTATTTCCTCAACAGATCTCAACATGGCTGGGTCACAAACTTTCTCATTTTACAGCTAAACCGTGCACTACAAGATGTTTCTGAACACATTTTATGTGAGAAATAGGCATTAACGTAACAGAATATTGATTCATATTTGATCAGCGCTGCCTAGTTTGACCGTTTGATCGGAGTTGGTGAGTGATTGACAGCTGCTCAGAGACGATAGGCTCCATATCAGCTCTGAGTGGTTGTTTTCCTCTGGTCTGTGAAATCTTGCAGATGCCATTAGGAGCACCGGAGGACACCGGAGGTCACGAGTGGTTGACCATTTCTTAATCAGATTTGCTCCAATTCTACTTACTGCTGCTTTAAATCTTCATCTTTAAAGTAACTAAAGCTGTCAAATAAATAAGTAGAAAGTACAATATTTCCCTGGAGTGGAGTGGAAGTACAAAGTACCAGAAAATGGAAAGTAAAGTACAGAAATTGTACTTAAGTACAGTACTTGAGTAAATGTACTTCGTTAGTTTCCACCACTGGAAGTATTGATCCACCTGTTGCCATGAGCATGCACTGGAAAAGCACTTATTACACATCAGACCGGCAATACGTCATAATTCGTTACCAGTGGCGTTCATATTTTTATTTTTCGGTCCACCGGAAGGGGCGGGACTTCTCCTCTCTATGGCATTCGTAAGATTTCCAAAAAACAACCAATCAGAGCCGAGCAGCCTCTACAGCCGCTGTCAATCACTGCTCGCGAAACTCGTTAACTCCGGTCAAACAGTCAAACTAGGCAGCGCTGATCAAATATGAATCAATATTCTGTTACTGTAATGCCTATTTCTCCCCTCAAATGTTTTCAGAAAGATATTTTATAGTACTATTTAAGTGTAAAATTATAAAGTTTGCTCCTTCTGATTTCCATTCATTCCTATACATCAATTAGCATTTTAAAAAAAAACTCATGTTCCACTCAAAAAAAAAAAAACACACGCGTCGCACAGTTTTAATATAAATCTGTAAAAATGAGAAGTTTAATGGTAAACATGAAAATGACAGAGTGATTGTATCATTTATAAAAGCAACAACACAAAAATACATGTATCTGTTTATGAAAAAAACTGCACCGTAGCTACCATGTACGCGAAACAGGTTTTCCTCTGGATATCAAATTATTTGTCAGTGCACTCCAAATGTCTTGATGTGAAACTTCTTTTCCTGAAGACATTAGAAAAGGAGGTGATCGTAAACCCTGCTTCTTTGAAACACAAACAAAGACGACAACAACAACAGCAACAACAAAAACTGACAAATAA
>CAKALG010041402.1:0-11148 GCA_916700815.1 Helicolenus hilgendorfi | reverse complement strand
GCTACTGAACATGTTCCATGTGCCCAAGATCCGGGTACTTTTCCAGACGGAAGTCAAGCCATTTTGTCTTCATGCGCCACTGAGCAACTTTCATAGGAATGAACGGGGCGCCGCCTCCAACGCTGGATCCAGTTCTCTTAATACATCCATGGTGTAGCCCAACGCATACGCAAGCACGCATCCAAGAGGAAGCTACAAAATATTGCGGACATGGCGCCGAAAAAACACAAACATAGCGAGGAGAAACGCCAAAACAAGAGAGAATGTTGGGTTGGCTTTCTTTCGCTGCCGTATGTGATGCTGAAGGTGGTACACTGGGCTGTGTTCTGTATTGAGGGGTCATGCACTTCTGGTGTCATTGAGCTGAGGAGGAGGAGGAGGAGGAGGAGCCAACTTATAGAATGCCTTTAAGAAGGAGAGTTTAGAAGGAAAGCTGATGTGGAGTTTGTGGCTCTTGCGTCGTGTAGCAGGCTGCTGTCCGGCTCCGGGTGACCGCCTACTCTGCCTGTGATAAAACGCTGACGTTACTGCTTCATGCAAGATTTGATGAGGTCTCCATTTACATAGAATAATGGAACAGCAGTGTATCAAATGAATGCAAAACTAGGGGGTGCCATCATGAAACTGAAACATATCACATATAAATGTCTGATTTATTTTTCTCAAAGGAGAACACAGGACAAGTGATTTATGAAGCATATGAAAGAAATTGAATTTCAGTTGGACTTTAACAAATAAACATTAAAAGCTGAATGTTTAACTCAAGACACAGCGGCATTGATGCTATTTTTTGAAGGTGGCTTTATATTGTAATGCAAGGCCTGCTGTACCTGTGTGAAAGTGTCTGGAATCGGTGTGAACATTTTCATTCAATTCAAAGTTTATTTTGAAACAAATTTAAAGGGAATCTGCTCTTTAAAAATGTGGCACTGGATGTTCTGTCCTGCTCTCCATATTCCTTCAATAACTCAACTGAGGAAACTGGTAGCCGATGCGACTTCACAGTATGTGAGACAAAGGTCAATTAAACAGTTCCTGAATGTTGTAAGATATTATTGCCTTTGCAGACGATGCATAGTCATTTTATTGCTGGTTCTTACAGCATAACTACCAAGAGACTGATGGGACTAGACTGATGCCACAGAGCTTGGACAGCTCTCTGCACCGCCAGAAGATTAGGACCAGTAGACTTTAAATGTAGCACAGAATAATAGAGCTGATCCAGCTTCAATAGCAGCCTCATCTTGTTTTCTTTCTCACCGCGTGACTTCGCAGTTTCTGGCAAATACCTCCTTTCTTTTTCTCTGTTTTGAGAGAGCGTTTATTTCTGTTTAATTTGCCACAGAAACATCTTTCGCTCTTTCATACTGCTCCTCTGTCCCTTTAGCTTCTCTGCATATCATGCCATGCAGAGTTCAGCCAGTTCTTCTGCTGCTTCATGTGGTTCTCTGTTTAAAGAAAATGCAAATAACAGAACAGTATTTTTATGTACACCCTCCCTAGTCTTCTTTTGAGTTCACTCAGGTACAAGTTCGGCATATAGACTTCCAACAGAACAATGTAGATGATTCCTCTTCTTAGAATGACGTACAGCAGCAAATCTGATAAGTGGTGTTGGTCCCAGTGATGTGGCGGAGGCTGCTGCAAATCTGCATTCATGGATGAGCTCCCATGTGATATGAAAAAAGGAGTCTGTGCAGCTCAGTATATGAATTTGTATGAGGAAGATTAAAGACTCCAGCACATGCTGAGCCATGTCACAGATACATATGATGGATGAGTCATACGGCGCGGGTTCATGAGTTCCTCATTTGTTTACAGGCTTCAACAATCACTACGGAGCCCCCGCTCCATCTGCACCATGCTGCTGAATGTCAGGAGTTCATCCGTATCATTTCCTCTGAACCATATTTGCTGAATGACTGTGACTGTGGTGTTGAAGGTTAGAAAAAGTTTATATGAGTACAGGATGAACACGCTTCAGTTTATTGTGTTTCTGTGAAGGGATGCTATCCTGAAAGATTTAGATGCAGCACCGTGAGATTTGTTTTTCAAATCCGTGGCTCCATTTGTATCTACAATATTAATCTATTGTAAAGGCATGAGGGATATCAGTGTTTGGGTATGTCAAACTTATATTTGTAGGCGTGTGTGTGTGTGTCTGCAGATGTATTACACTTCATTACTCATTCAGGTTTAGGCAGATAGAGAGGTAGCAAAGGAGAGATGGAGATAAAGTGAAATGTTGCTCTTGTTCTGTATTCATATAGATTTTTTTCATTGCCTGCTCCTTTTTTTCAAAACCACTGAGATCTCATCAGTCTCAGTTGCAAATTACAGCTTCCCTCCCTCATATTTGCATAGCCTTCATCCAGGCCATGACCGCATAAACCAGGGAAGCTTCTCTAGCAACACACCCCTCATCATCTATTAAAGGGGACATAACGTGCTCATTGTCAGGTTCATGCTTGTATTTTGGATTTCTACTAGAACATGTTTACATGCTTTAATGTTCTAAAAACACATTATTTTGTCATACTGTCTGTCTGAATATACCTGCATTCGTCCTCTTTCTGAAACGCTCCATTGTAGCACCTGTCTCTTTAAGCCCCCCTCCTGAAAAAGCCCAGTCTGCTCTCCATAGACTGTAAGTAAACGTAGTCAGCGTGACATCACCCATTGATTTGTGAACTGCCATTTTGAAGCCTGGAGTTCGGCATTTTGGTCGGCGCCACCTTGTTTTTTTGCAACCAGAAGTGACACGAGAGGGTGGAGCTAAGTACAACCCAACGCTGACTAAGACATTTTTAGGCGACCAGAATGTTACAATTAACTTCCATGAAGTGAAAACACACTGTGAAAGGGTTAAAGGTGTAAGACGAAAACTCCAAGACCGGACAACGCCGTGGTAGCAACCTGTCAATCACCAGGTAGCCCTGTCCTAAAGCATCCCATGCTTTATGGTCTATCTGACTCTAAATGGGACCATCATTTACTAAATGAACATCATGATGTATTGAAGAAGACTTGAAACTAGAGATTGAGACCATAAACTCATGTTTACAATGTTTACTGAGGTAATAAATCAAGAGAGAAGTAGGCTCATTTTCTCAGACTTCTATACAACCAGAGGAGTCGCCCCCTGCTGGCTGGTAGAGAGAATGCAGGTTTAATGCACTTCAGTTTTGGCTTCACTTTTCAGACCCGGTCTGCTCGGATGGGGGTCGGTATATTCTAATGAGCCAGCATGTGACATAGGAAGGGGAGCTAAATGTGAATAGCTTGTTGAATCACATGTTTTCTGATCTAGACAGCCCACAAAAACTGACTGGGTTGTGTTATTTCACAGTTTGTGAGTTAGTAGGCACTCCAGATACGCAAATGTGAACAAGCACTGAAAGGTGAGTTTTTTCATGATATGTCCCCTTTAAATAAATGACGCAGTTGGTGATGCAGCTCCTTGCTTAGATGACTCCTCCTGGTCTCTCAGGACTCGTGCCTGTTGAAATAGAATATACCCAAATGTATTCCTGCAGTTAATATTTTCAATATTGACATGTTCGCTCTTAACGTCGTTTGAATTGAATTAACCTGGGGTGGATCATGAGAGGTTAGCCGGCTGATATTAAAGCTTTGGCCTTGGATCAACATATCTGGGAGGATTCGAGGAGATTGGAGTAATGTGCTGCCCCTTATACAGGAAAGTGACCTGAGGCGAGAGAGTTTGGCTGAGGCAATAAGGCAGAAAATCTAATATGGTGGCATGGGCTGTCCCACTGGGCTAAGCTCTCTCAAACAGCGAAGGCAGGCGTCTCACTCTGTGTGTCTCCTCTTTTTTTTCCCTCTTTCATATTCCGCTCTCTCTCTCCTCTCCCCTCTGTCTTTCTCTCTTCTTTCCCTTAAATCAGGCTTACACACTCACTAATGCATGCTCGCACACACACATGCAGTTACACATACATAAAGTGATAAGCTGTGAGTCCTGTCTCGCTACGACCCTAACCTCATTGCAGAGTTTATTGGGCAGCTTCACCGGAGAAGTAACCTCATTTTGCCTGGAGGAATACAGAGTCAGCTATTTGTTTGTGTGCTTGCACACTTCCAACACCCCTATACCCCCCCCTGCCTGTTCTCAGTGCCAACCCCCACCTCTGTCCGCCCATTTGTTTTCCCAATATATCAGCCCACCACCTACCCCGCAGTCTACACACACATCTCCAGATGGTTTAGTGGCTTGCTGTGCCCAGACGGATATGGTTCAATAGCTTCGGGCAAAAGAATAACATAGTCATCTTTCTGCTGAATCGCAGACGTAATGTCCATACGCTGCACAGCCGCTATTGATGGCGTGGAATTGGCTGCACTCATGAACAGGTAAAGGCCAATTGCAGCAAAGCCTTTGAAATGACCATGACTGAGCACAAAAGAGAGAGGAAAGAAACCGCAACCACTTATTATTATTTAATAGTAACAGTCCAGAAAGAACAAAATAACCTTATGCCTTGTTCACTTTCATTTGGGGTTTTACTTGATCCCCAAATGTTTCATCCCTCCTTCTGAGCTAACCACAAAGTGTGTGAGTGCGAGGACGGGTCCTGTGACAGATTATTCATGTCGGGTCATGAGCAGACTTTCCTACAGACAGAGAATTACAGGCTTATTTCCATACTTCACACACACTCTCCACTAACTTTCTCATCCTGTGCAGCTGACTGCACAGTGAACTCCCAGGTCCTCCAGGAGCGCCCGTCCACCACCTCAGCCTGGCGTCTCTGGCACTCAGCTGCCTTGTACTCTTGCTGCACAGTATACCGCCATCATACTGGATGTGGGGATAGAACAGGGATGTTGATTACTGAGACCTTCTTGGTAATGTACACACAACAAGAAGCCACTACTCAATACACATTCATAATATATCAGCTTTGTGTTATTGACTGCTAATGATGGGGAGTTCTCCTCTCTCTGTCTCTCCGTTAGTCTGTATGTGTCTGCGTCTTTGTCTGTCCATCAAAACTGCCCTCTTCCGATTGGTCTTTTGTTTAAACATTTAAAAAAGTTTTCTCTGCAAGCAACGTCTTGTGGCCGTGCGAATGATGATGATGTTTCTGAGAGGCAAAGACAGAAGTAGCTTGATACCGTTACAGTACTGGGAGGGGTCGGGTGGAAATTTAGGGGTACGCAGCATCTGACTTTGAAGCTTGAAACCGTGGTTCACAGTCTTTCACCAACCATAAATAAGAAGTTCTAGTTGCATTAACCTTCCCAAACCTTAACCATGGTAGTGGATCAGGAACTTCTCACGAATAATTTCTGTAACCATGACAGTTTCATATAAAGAGGCGAAGTCCCGCCCCTTCTGGTGGACCACCATGGGACCTTATTTCAGAAAATATATGTAAAGTATATGTAGTATTTATCCCGTTTGTCAATTTAAAAGATCATTTTTTATGTCAAGAAAGTCTCAGTTTGTTGTAAAACTGTTGAATCAGACTGTGAAAATACATCATTAGAAAGACAACACACCCAACAGAGTGGTAGAGACGTCTCTCTCTCTGAAGGTACCATGTCTGTGTGTTTCCTACTGGGATGTACTCATCTGAGCAACGGGTCGAGCTCCTTCTTTTGCTTCCCGGCTGATAAAAAGAGCAGGAGTCGCTGGATGAAACACACCAGGTCGGATAACGGTTCATCTGTGCGTGGAACGTACTGTAGCTAAGTTAGCCAGCCAGCTAGTGTTGGTGACGTATCTTGTGTGAGACGAGAGATGTAGTTCACTGAGCGGTTTCACACTAAACTAAACGACACTACGACAAACTGAGACTTTCTTGACTTGCAAAATTATGTTTTGAATCTACAAACATCATATTCAATCAGGATCAAAAAAATATTTGTCTCTCTTTGTTGACTATGTACATATTTTTCTGAAATAAGGTCCCATGGTGGTCCACCGGAAGAGGAGGGACTTCGCCTCTCTATGGCACTGCCACTGTCTTGCCGACTGGGGGCGCCAGATCAGAAACCACTCATATGAATCATTCTTGAAATGGTCATGAGGGTTATTTTGGAAGGCAGTGACAAACATCCTATTTAGTGGAGTTTGGAGGACTTCTTGGTTCATCAGTCACATCTTCTGTCTCTCTGTTTTTGTCCATTTTCTTCTCCATGGCCTTAACTGCTCTTGGAAGAATGGACGTTCTATCAAATGGAAGCATCAATTCAGGAGTGCAACTTGTTTTTGCTCATTAGTGTCAACAGTTCAAGTGGGTAATTAAAAAAAGAGAGACAAGTTCAACCGCAGTAAATTACTGATTGTATTATCATCCAGATTTTGGGCGGTGTGGGACGGGGTACAAGAGTGACTTTATAAAGTACCTATTGAGGCACACAATGGCCTCATCCATCTTCTTTGCTTTCCTTTCAGCTCTGATTAAATGAGTGTGATGGATCTCGCCATCATTAGGGAGACTGAGGGCTGGCGGATTGGAGCCATCACAAATCAGCTTTATGTGGGAAGAGCATGGAGTGGCAGTGACAGCTTTACGGCTCCTGTGATATTAATGGAGTGGACCGTTTCACATTGCATGGCCCTGCAGCCCTTTTCACATCAGATGTATGGTAACCAGGGGTCATTAAAGAAGGCTCCGAGTTATGTGTATTTCCATCGGTGGTCTGCAGCCTAGTCAGCACATTACTGGTTGTCTGAAAGGGTGTTGGAGTTACTATTCAGTATTCTCGTCCTGAATTCGTTATGCTAATGCTGAGCTAGTGCCTCAAGACGTAAATCATGTCTAAGAGTGGTGTGCATCACAAACCTGTGCCTATGATTTAAAAAAGAAAACCTACCTATGTTTCTTGCAGCTCAAGTTTTCCACCACGTGTGAAAGGCACTAATGAGAAGGGGCTCTGGTTAAAAGCACAAGAGGAGTCCATGTCTCAAAAATACAGTCAATCAATGTCTCACCACAGTTGGTGGTCTTCCTCGCCTCACTTTTGCACAGTTGATGCATACCCTTTTCATGATCCAAATGTAGAGATTCTCTCAAGCTTAACTCACAGTGGAAAACCTCTTTGTTGTAAAGTATAAGAAAGAGGTCAGTCAAGTCACACATCCTGAGAATCAATTTCTTCAAGCTTATATTCAAAAGCTCTGTCTCTCTGTTTGATTTAGCAACACACAGCAAGATGCCAATGCTGCTGTGACTATCACCAAGTGTGGGTCTTCATCTAGCTGAGGAGACTGGTGTTACAAATGTACTCTCACTGTAATGTGGGTGGCTTTAGGAGAAGACGTATATAAACTTTTACTCAGCTGATATAAACATCACAAATTGATGATATTCCAAACGTGTTTCAGATTTTCAGAAGCTTTTATCTCCAGCTTTGTCACAACTCCATACTCTTTGAGCTATAATGCAAAATATATTTGAGTTTGTATCATGTCTCATGTTGTGCAACAGTGTATTAGGGCCACTGTAGGTACAAAAAGATAATGAGTACGGAGCCGGGGGAGGAGGGAGAATATTCTTAGAAAAAACACAGAATTTCCCAGATTAAAGTCGTAAATTTACGAGAAAAGAACTTGGATATTCTCTGAGATTAAAGTGGCAAATTTACGTGGAAAAAGGCACAAATTGGCAAGATTATAAAGAAATACATTAAGAAGATGGACATTTAGTATGATGAGGCTCATCCAACCTTGCAGTGATGTTGCTTAATAAAAAGAAAACACTTTTCTTTAACTCGGTTTTGCACTCCACTATTTGTCTAATTTTTTTCTCGTTAATTTACAGCTGTATAATCTCTCAAATGTATGAGTTTTTTCACGTAAATTTGCCACTTTAATCTCACAGAATATCCAAGTTTTTTTCTCATAAATGTATGACTTTAATCTTGGAAAATCACAAAAAGGCTGTGTGGCTTGTGGACAAAAGCTAATTGGAAGAAAGAAAGATGGAGGTGTATTTGCTTAGTTTTTTTTATAAGCTAAGTAAAGACAGTATGATGTCCTATATGTGTACACACAGCGAATAAGCAGCTATTCATATGACTCAATAGCAGACGTTTAAAATATTCCTTTGTTGCCAGATGACATCAACATCTAAGATACAAAGCCAAGCATTGTTGTTGTCATTGTTGTTGTCATTAGCAGCAGGAATGGAGGTGGCAGTGAACCTATGACAGATTCATCACACCTGGAGTGGAGGTCACCTTTCCTGGGGAAAATGGCATTACAGCTGCAGTAAATTCAGGCAGATTGTTCTCAAGTGAGCAAGCCGTAGAAAGCAATATGAGAGCAGCAGAAAAACAAAAACAAAAGTAAGCCAACAGGAGACACAGTGGGGTGTCAGGCTTTTGCTTTCAGAAATGAGTTATATCCAAACCATAGGCAGCCACTGAATACAGAAGAGAAGACACACAGAGCCCCATGCCTGCAGTAGGCGACTTCCAACCACGTGAAGTGTTCGCTAAATCTGTGTTTATTTCTCTGTGTTTGTGTGTGTGTGTGTGTGTGTGTGTGTGTGTGTGTGTGTGTGTGTGTGTGTGTGTGTGTGTGTGTGTGTGTGTGTGTGTGTGTGTGCGTGTGTGTGTTCATTTGATATGTGTGAATCATAAAACAATGTCTCTGTGTGAAACCTCTCTGGCAGAATTTGCCTAGTGTGAAAATCCATCCACCCAACATGAGCTAACATTTTACTCATTAATGTCTTGAGAGGTTTGCATCAGAAATACCAAACAGCCTGCAGAATGTGTCTTTGTATGAAGATGACAGCATTTGCGATGTTGTTTGTGTCTGTGTGCGCATTTGTTTGTTTGCTTGCTTGTGTGTTTGGATTTGCCATGTGTTTTTTTCCATCCTTTTGTGTGTTTTGACATCCACATTGCACGCACTCAGTGGAGGGACTGACTGTAATCTAGGCTCTATTGTCGGTGAGTCATTCTTGTCAGTGCAGCAATTCATACATATTCAAGGGTTTGTCAACAATGAAATAGTGATTAAAAGGAAAGTCCATGAAAAGCGTGGTAATGTCACAGAATGTGATATCCTCCTCTAAACAGAGCAAGAAAAATCTGGAAACCTTCCATGTAATGTACAGTCTACTGACTGATTAACTCAACAGTAAAGAGTCAGACAATTACTCTAGTTAATTAGATTAGTGACATAGAAAACAGTTGTTTCCTTTTTTGTAAATAATTTCTCATTGGTAAATAAGAATTTGATAAGAAGACTAAGGGTGTATTCACACCTGCCTTGTTCTGTTGGGTTGAATGGAACTCTGGAGCGTTGACCGTCTTGGTGCGGTTTGTTTGGGCAGCTGTGAACACAGCATTCGCACTCGGGAGCAGAACCAAAGCAAGCGAACCGAGACCTCCTTGAAGGGGTGGTCTCGGTTCGCTTCCAAACGAACATGTTTCATGTTGTCCATAGACAAAGACAATCATTTGCATGTTATGAGAATATCTGAGAAGACACCGACAGCAGAAACAGCTCATCAGTCATGTGAGTTAAATGTTCACTACGTCAGAATTTATTCGACAAAGGTGTTTCCTTGATCCATTTAGCATATCAACTGTTTTTCGATAATTGACAAAACCACCTCAAGCGAGCATAAAAACTTTTTTTCGCAGTTCAGGAAGTTTTATCGAATTTTGCCATTTCCATACAGCGTTTCTAATGCATGCTTCAAAAAACACATTAAAAAATATGTGAATGGAAAAAAGGGTTATGTTAGTTTAGCCATGTTAGCATGCTAACATTTGCTAAAACCAAGAACAGTTGATGCTGCCAGGAATGTCATTAGTTTACAGGTATTTTGCCATAAATTGAAGAACTGAACAAGTTTGAATTTTGACCTGAAGATGGTGCTAGATGAAAGGTGAAGGATCACTAAAGTTTTTGTAATTCGTCCTGAGGGGGACATGAATGTCTGAATTAAATTGCATGGTAATCAAACTAAGGATGTTGACATATTTCAGTCTGGACCATGGTGGACCGACCGACATTGCCATCCCTGTAATCACAGAACGAGTATGCAACTTTGAGCTTGTGATCACAAAAGGACAGTCAGTGGACGCTGTGATCCTTCCTCCTGTTGATATTGTCCTTGTAGCAATCCCTTTTTTAGCACGACTGTGCTGTGAGAAACTAAAAAAAAAATCTTCAGTCCTCGTTCGATGTAAAAATGCAGTCTGAAGACCAACCAAAGCTATTAGGCTTCAGCAGTCTGGATGCCTGGTAGTTGTATGTTGATTTGTTGTCAGGACACAACACCAGACAGTAAAGCTGCAAAAACAAAAGTACAAAAGTACCCACTTACAATGACTACAGCAATTGGTAACTTTCAAACATACAGTAAATATGGCATGTGAATGTTGTATTGAGATAGACTTGACCTGTCCTTTAAGACTGATAACTCAAAGCAAACTGTTATTCTCTACAGATCACCTGGGACTAATCTGGCACATCCACCTATTAAACAGAAGGTGAGAGACAGCACAGCCAACACATGCAGATCCAAAAACATCAGCTCTGTACGCCTCCGGCACAATAAATCTCTCACGCCCACCGGTCTCCTCTGGGTCCTATACATGAACCTGTAGAGAGACCTGAGCGTAACACCAGACAGTCGAGAATACATTTCCACTCCCCACCCATCCTTCCTGCAAAGCAGAATGTGGGAGGATAGTAAGCCAACAAAGGCAGGTCTAGTCAATGCTGCACATATGCCCTCCTCACGTTCCACTGAACTAGCCTGTTGATGCCATCAGGGATGGTCCTTGTCTGCCAAAATGTAAGCTTGATATGCCATCGCAAAGACAGCGGGCAAGCTTATGTTTAGACGGAGGGCTTAGCATGTGTTTGCACACTGTCGTCCTCCCTGAAGCCAGAGATCGGGGTGGTTTATTTTAAGAATGGTCACGCCAATGCTATCATTGCTTTTGACAATGTTTCATCTTTCTTTGAAGACAACCTTCTTCATGGGGGGGAAAGTAGTTAGGATCAGCCGTGAATCACTGCGCTACCTTGTTAGAGAGCAAAGACCAGGCCTCCGAGCAGCATCTTTGTTGTCCTCCAGACGAGGGAGTGGGACTGGTGAGACTTTCACAAGGGCAGAGGGGCAGCGCTTGGTAGAGCTGCCACCACAT